>JAUELF010250386.1:0-21312 GCA_031471495.1 Clinocardium nuttallii
TACATCTGGGTATGCATATAATCAGTAGATACTTGAGATATTAATCTGATGCATATCTCACATTTATTTATTCATGTCTACATGTACTGTATTTGGGTTTACTTATGTGTTGTTCATTCGTTCACTTGTTCATTTGTTCATTTGTCTGTGAACGTTTCTTTTTCCTTTTCATATATTTGTTTAATTGTTGTAAATTGTACAATATTTCCTACATAGGAGGCAATAATTGTATTGTATTTTATTGTATAAATATGTCTAATATCGTAAGTAGTAGGACAAAATAAATATGTCTAATATCGTACTTATTAAGACAAACTAAATATGTCTAATATCGTACTTATTAAGACAAACTAAAAATGTCTAATATCGTACTTATTAAGACAAACTAAATATATCTAATATCGTACTTATTAAGACAAACTAAAAATGTCTAATATCGTAAATTATAAGACCAACTAATATGTCAAACTATCGTACACAGCAGGACAAACTAACATTTCCGAAGCATTGGTTTCCCGCCAATCGAGCGATTGTGTTTGGAGCTTGATTGAGACAAAGGGAACATCTGATCAACCAGTAAAACAGTCTTCTAGAATTGTAGACGAATTTATATTGTCCATCCATATACTATATTCAAAACTCAAATTCGTATTCCTAATTCAGAATAAGTTGTTATTAAATACATTTTGAATATGGATCCTGTGACCAATTTTACAGGAAGGCTTATTATGACAAAAGATGGTTTCTTTGGCGAACACGAGAACCCAAACAACTGTATTAAAGAGGCTATTGGTCACTACTGCATGAAGGCAGGTATGTATTTTACGACACTTATATGACTATCTTGTTTGTTATATGGCGGTTAAAATTCGCTATGGCGTCAATACACGTATCCATGTTCTCTTGGTGACCACCCTGTACTAATTGCTTACGCATTTCCCCGACTGGCTGGTATATTGATTTTCTTTCCGGGACAGAAACTATTTAACAAGAATGTATATCGACTACATATATAAAATTAATGAAGATGATACCAAATGCAAAGAAAATAATGGGACAAGGGTTAAGTTAGAACCACACAGCGACTACTCTTATAATTATAACTTATTTCTGGTAAATTGTTTACCGTCGGTTGTTGAAGTTGAGCGCTGTGTCAGTATTGAATACGATTCAACTCGTACCATGGGTTACGTAATCGAAAAGGGAGCAACGATGTAATATGTAACTATGTAATATGTTTGAAACAAACAACCTTATGATACAGTAAATTGTATTTACCGTTTAAAGAAACTATAAGATTTAAAATACGTATGTATTCTACCGTTACAACAAATCTTTAGACGCAATTAATTTGCTTTTAATAACTTTTCCCCAACTTCCTAGGCTACGCTTTTTTAAAAAAAGATTTGATTTACGGCCTTGACGACACGGTTCATCAAAGCTCAGAAAAAAAGTTCACTTTTCCAAAACTTCATAGGCTTCGCTTTTATAATTGTTTGGTTTACGGCCCGATTTACGGGGATGTTTTTGCCTATTTACAAAATTCTTGTATTTCTAAACGTTCATCCCCATAACACATGTCCTCCCCATAACGTGTGTTCATTCTTTATATTAACTATACATGTGAACCTTTTCATTTTATTTAATAAATACTTAATTTTTGCCATAAATATCTTTAAACTTCATATATTTTGTATAAATGTACTGCCGTTTCTGTTTGTTTGTTTTTTTACATTAATTCATCTAGTTAGAGCTAATTTAAAACCGTTTATTGGTCAAAAATTAATATGACCGTATATGTTATGGTATTAGACAATTCGGGGAATCCCACACAGGACCGTGTTACTTTAAATAGCCTTTCGATATGGTAGGACATAACAATTCATAATTATTATCATGTTATTGTTGTTGTTTTCTTTAAATGATTAACATGAAAAGATGCATGTAGTTGCACGTGCTCTCAGTAAGACGATTATTTTTAGTAATACTAAATGGAGTTTGGTTGTGTCAAAAGAGACATCTAGGTGAGACAATACCATTATGCTCCTCATTATCTAGTCCTCTAAAATCTACCTTGTTTTGTTATACAGGTGACAGACGCATTCATATAACTCCGACACTGGCGTCCACTACTATCATGTTTCTGCGTGAACACAACCAGATAGCGGACGGACTTGCTGCAATTAACCCTCACTGGACAGACGAACAACTATATCTAACAGCACGTAAAATAATCGTAGCTATGACTCAGCATATTACGTATACGGAATACCTGCCCTCCATATTAGATCCAATCACTCGGAAAGTGTACGGTTTGATGGGGCCATCGTTCGGTTACGATACCAGTTATGACGTCACGATTGACGCAACTTTATCTAATAGTTTTGCGGTGGCGGCGTTCCGGTTTGGTCATTCAACGGTTCCTAATTACATAAAACTGGTCAATAGATACCACAAAACATTAGCCACAAACATATCGGACACTTTAAATCGACCAACTTTGGTAAGTTATATATAGACATATTTCAGCATTTTGGCACGTTGCTAAATATACGATTTCCATACATACTATGTTAATTGTGTTATTCTTTTTTTAGAGCATATTGCAACAATACAGCTTTTAGATACTTTTTAAAAGATATTAACAATTCATAATGCTTTTGACATGTGATAAAACAATAGCGGTATGGCGTTAAATAACACTTTGTGCGAATTTGAACACTTTCCCACATACATAGAGGTTTATCCTGTAGAATCTGCAACAGAAGAATTTTGAAAACAATTTGACAAAAAGAGAAATATCTTTTCATGTGCAATTTCTCAATTTGCAACATATTGGTTTAATAAGAAAGTTCCTTTTTTGACATTTGTCGTCTGTTGCTAGTATCTGAAATATAACCATGCAAGTGAACGCGTCCATTTTTGTCAGTCTAACGATCTATATACAATTACGGACAATTTCAATTATAGACAATTACAATTACAGATAATTAGAATTTACAGACAATTACAATATGAGAGACAATTACAATTACATACACTTACAATTACATACACTCTGTTTGATGTCATTGTCTAATTTAATTTAATTAGTAATCTGAGACAGTGCATGAGGAAATATACAAGTTGGCATTTATGAAAAGTATGTTTACATTAAGCCACCATGGTAAGACTAAACCATTTTTGAATACACGCCCAATCAATCAATCAATCCATGTTTGGTATAAAAGCCGTTGTTAAAAACGCTACCAGACCACATACTAAATCTACAATGTATATGTCGACTATGCATTGTCTTTCATTGCAGTTATACGAACAGAACGCTTACAGTGACCTAAATCGATGGCTGTCATTGGGAATGGGTTCAAAAACAGACCAATTCCTGGAAGATTCCATGGTAGATGATCTATTTTTAGATCCCGAAGGAATGGCATTTGACCTGGCGTCACTAAATATACAGGTATACAGTGTATATGCGAGCATTTCAAGAGAAAATAAACCAATAGATAAAAAAAGAAAATGAATAGATACATAATTACTTACTATAGAAAGATTGATATAATACTAACAATTGCTTTTCTTAAATGTTCGTTCGGGCTTTTGAAAAGTGAATATTTGCTGGTGTCGAAAAGCTCTCGAATTCTGAAAAGCAGACAGACATTTGAAAACATTTTAACAAAATTGGAAATGGTTGATTATGAGTAATTCCTCCCTTTGCCACAATTTACCAACTCTATTCAATACATACATTGGAGGGGAAGGACATTTCAACAGTCAAGAATAGTTTCGAAAGATTAGAGTGATATACTCTGCAAGGTATACATGTATCAGTCTCAATTCCCTCTGTGCGTTTATAAATAAATTGTCTATACGAATATGTTATAGACTATAGGCCTACGTGCAAAGTCACATAATCCCCTTCGGCCGAGTGGTTAACGTCGGTAAAAGGCAAGGAACGTTTTTTAGCCTGGAACTGGTTTGTATACCCAGGGAACATACACAAGTGAAATCTTTTACCATGATGTAAAATAAATATTGCTGAACACGGAGTATAACTCTTATATTAGATAGTCACAGTATTTGGTCTTAGTTTTAATGACGTTACTTGGATGCATGTACTACTAGAAAGCGAACAGAGAACCCTTACTGTAAAGCACGGTGGCTAAATGTGCAATAATATCGCTAACGTTGGTTTCCAAACACGTTTCACGTTTTCATGCAGAGAGGAAGAGACCACGGCGTACCGGGGTATAACGCATGGAGGAAGCTGCTTCATCTGCCTGTAGCCACGAGTTTTGTAACCGGTCCTGGTGGATTCACAGACATTAATCCGGAGACTGTTGCGCAGCTGTCATCTATTTACGAGTAATACTATACCTTCTGAATTCCGACAACCGTATGCACGGACAAGTTGTTTTAACACGTGCTGGCACGTTTATAGATTAATATTTACTAATTGATAAATGAGCAACAACTAATATCAATTACAAAAAGACTGCTGGCGCTTACAGATTGATATTGGTTAACATTATTCCACTTTGCAGTTTACGGTCCTGCATACAATGACAGCATAAAGTCACTCACACCAGGATAAGAACATATTTGCAATGTTTTCTTTGACGTAATTAACGCGTTTTTGTAATGGTTGAATCGTCCGACTGACTCGAGAGCTCGACTATCCGAGTTAGGTTATCAGTGCTAGTAGTGGTTTCTCTTCTTGAGGCCCAGCTTGGTGGGAATAGTAATAGCGATTGATAGGTTGGTGTTGGGATGAACTTTCCATCAGCACTCGGATCTTACAAGGAAACGATGTTTATATGAATACACTAAAGTTGAAATCGGCGTTAAAACGATTTAAATAATAAACCTTTCATTGACAATTTACCTACATCAATTATTATATATAAAATATCTGTGTTGGGTTCCGTATCATATAAGTAGGCTAATGAGAGTATTTCTAAACCAACACGATTATTGTTGTAGATAAAAGTAAGACTAAACGTTAAAGCCGGCTTAACCCAGCCCTTCCTTCAAAGCAAATTCAACTCAACGTGTGCATATATACACAGTCTTGCATGCAGTAGCCTCGTGCGTGTTATATTGATATTACCTGTTCATAATTCATTGAGACTCTTATGTACATCTCGTTGTTTGACAGGAGTCCAGACGATATAGATCTATTCACTGGTGGGTTATCAGAAACTGCACTACCCGGGGGTTCAGTTGGTCCGATGTTCGCTGGCCTATTGGCACAACAGTTCATGGAGTTGAAGAAAGGGGATCGGTTTTGGTATGAAAATAGCTTTCCCAAATCAGGATTCACTATAGGTAATTTGGTTTTTAACATCGTGTTTTAGCCACTTCGCTTATCTCAGTTACACACGCTTTCTGGCGCCTCTGCAGAGAGACGTCTTTTGAAAGCATTGTGTGGAATGGAGAAGACGGTCACAATGAGCACTTTTTCATTTCGCCTTATTATTTTCAACTGTATTCAATACGTATAGTTTCATTTATGAACATTTTCAATATTGTAGTCAAGATGATTTTGAAATTTCCTGCTATAGATGTGTTGAATGTTGGGATGGATGAATCTCTATATTATCATACACTGTAGGGCGTGGCTAAACACTGTCCCCTGCAGCAGATCCATCAACTGAATATACGATTTGAGCCGTGTCGCGAGAAAGCCAACAATGTGTTATCTGCGTAAATTATCGACCCAGATCAGCCAAAGCATGCCACGCAGGCTAACCTGGAAAGACAATTCCCGCCTCCTGTGGATATTTCGTTTCAGAAATCATTATACTATACCTCTTCCACCCTGAGATGGAATTAGTCGACCCTGAATAGCCTGCGCCCGCTAATCTTGGTCGATACATTACGCAGAGGTCATTATGTTGGTTTTGGTCCCGGAGTCTTAGTGGTGTATGCTTTGAACCGATTCAAACCGAGTATTTAAACTTTGTATTAAGTCTCTATTTAAAAAGAGAATAGTTTGGTAAACGTAGATAATGCTTAACCAAAGAACAGAGCATTAAACAGATGTGTGTTAATTGTGCCTTTTCAGATCAATTAAACTCCATCAAAAGGTTTACCCTATCCAAGCTGATGTGTAATACAGTTGATTCTATACAGTTCATACAGAGAAACGTATTTATAATACCTTGTAAAACGTAAGTATATGTCTAAACGCACTCACCCTACAATTTGGATAACAGTGTCCTATGATAATTTCATTATTTTTATAACCAGATCTGAACTTCGCTCGCTCGTATAAAGATGTGATAGCTACCTCATAAATGTCGTCTCAGAATCGTTAAGTATTAAACACAGGATATATCCCATACAAACATTGTCGTGATTGTTGAATGTACGAGTGGTGTAACGTATCGTGCGCTTTCAGAAAAGAACAGCTAATGAATATTTAAGTGCATATAGTCTATTCAAACAACTTTTAAGACGGTATCGTCAGATCCAATATAGGTATTGCGAAGTAGTTTGGTCTCCAGTTTGACCATAAGGCGTCGTGCCTGTATTGATGCTCCTAGGGCATGCACCATGTACTGACTGCCCTATGTGAATGGATGTTCACGTCGAAAATTTAATTTAGAATATCAGCTTCACGTTAAAGTTAAAAGACGAACTTCTGGGCTGCATTTGCGAACAGTTAAAGCGCACGTACGCTTATACATACGCACATACACACCATAGTCAAGTAGTTTTCGCTTGCATATTGTAACTTTTGAAAAAGTAAATCATTTTACACTTATATTTTCGAAGTCGTCTTCTACAAATTCGTCGTACGACGGAAAATTGTTAACATGTTATTTTTCGTTATGCAGATGCACCAATTTCTCTTATCTGTTGACACCGTTCATCTATACTATGGTGTTGTTGTTGTTTTCAGAAATGTGATTGTGCCTTGCAGTGCCATCCCCGGTATTGATCTCAGCTTATGGAGGGTGTGAACGTGTTCTCTCCAAACTGATACAAGATGCAGGTAAATATATTTGCTCATTGAAAATGGCATAACTTCAACTGATTACAATATATATGTCGGCCTCTTTTGAATTAAGTCAACGATATGTGGTGTTATTGTGATATTGTGTTTGATCTCCGGGTCCGGGACCGGGTCATATATCTTACGCTCTCACACCTAGATTCATATAATTTGGTATAGCGATGCAATGTCGAAAGGCAGTATGCCGCTTTCCAAAGTTAGGTCACTTTAGTATTTAGCAGTCCGTCTCTAGAGAATAGATGTGAATGATTCCCGAAACAGAAAATCCACAGGATGCATGCTCTAGCTGATCCGGGCCGAAAAGTTATGTTCCACAATGTTGGTTTTCTCGCAGGACGGCTCAATTGTATGCCTCTAGAAAAGACGATGTATTTTATACCAATATCAGATCACAGTGACTAAAACCTTGACCCTTGAACTTACTTAACAGAAAACTCCTATCAGAAAAGCAATAACATCTCCTTGTGATGCTCTTGTTGTATACAATCAACACCCAGTTCTGCTATTACTACTATGTGTTTTATACCCGGTAACCTCCCCTGTTTTTACCTACCAATTTGTGTAGTTGATTATTTGGTTGGCTGACGTTTAGGCTAAACTGAGATGGCATGTAATAGGTTCTCAACAGATGTATACGATCGTTAGGGAGATACTTTAAATGTATGGTTTTAATGAAGACGTTTTTATTGCGATAAATACATGTAAATGCCTTGGTCAAACTACAGTGCAATTATGTTGGAGAGATTTAACTTTAGTTCATCTAAAATGATGTTTTCAATGTTTTAAGTATTTGTTTAATTAATTCTCGTTATTTCGATGATTTTATTAACACCTGCTGCTCCTTAATATTTCATAATTTATTTGGCATTTGGAACATCGTGGTAAACTACATATAAAATGTAGGGTTACGAAATTGGCCGAGATATGCCGCATACATCTTTCCAATCTATAAATACGTTAATCGTGTAGTGTGTATTGTTTCATTCTATAAATAGATAAAGATATAGGAAACTGCATTGGTTTCTGAAAAATGATAGTGCTATTTTAATAAAAGTGTTGAAGTGTTGTTGAATGAAGTATTGTTGTGTCTTTAAACAAACTAAAAACTATATCACCAGAAGTGATAATTTACCACTATTGTGGACATTTGTTTTGATATTAAGGAATGAAATGTTAACTTAAAGTACAATTGTTCTGTTTATTTCACACTTTGGCTTAATGATGTTATAAGAGACGGTATACGGGACAGGGTAAAAATGGACAATTGTAACTTTATATACAACTCAATGTTTGGAAGGATAAAGTATACATTTATTTCTCAATATTTCAATAAAGCATATAATTAAACTATATGATTTGTTGATGATTGGACAATATTGGTTTATACTTTTTTTATTTGTTGTCAAAAACATGTACTATTCCTGCTACATGAATCGTTTGTCTAATATATTCAGAATCACCTTATTGGAAAGGGTGAATTATTATACACTAGATAAATTATATATCAATTCTAAAGTATAATTTCAATACAGAGGCGAAAACATTAGCATGCTGCTCGTCTTTTAGCAATTTCTCCTACAACTGCATTATCTTCAAAGGTTTTCTGAGACAGCAGTGTCAAAAGCCGTATACACCAGGGAAAGTGTAAAGCTGATCCGCGATGGATTTGGAAATTTCGGTATGAGGTCGTTATGCATGGCCCAACAGCTCATTTCCACCAGAGTCAACGGACAATACCGACCGGTTACGAATTCGGCCGAGTTTCTAAATACTTTTAATAAATAACGCACTCGTAAGGATATTTCCGAGCACATGTGGGGTGATCTATCTTTATGTTGGGGTGATATCCATGATATCCATGTAATAATTAATGTTTAGATTTGTTTTTGTTTTATTATAATTCAGATGGGCTTTAAATTGGATACGCCGTATTGGTCGACCAACCACCAGTGAAACACGAGGTGCGACATCCCATGTATACTGCTGCCATCTTTTTATATCAATATATAATGCAAGCTTACTTCTACAATGTTTTCTAATTGGTGCTCACTTTATTAAAACCGTTATAATTAAATCATTTTTTTTGAAATTGTCATCATTCCTAATGAGCTTAACCTTGCCAATACTAATAAAAGAATAAGATTAAATAGAGTTGTAACTGTAGCAACAGTTACGAACGATTCCCTTGCCATTTATTATTAAGACATGCTTGAATACACTTGAGAAAGTAGTGGCACTTGATAAGGAACACATGTACAAGGTTTCTATCACTGGTCGTTATTGAGAAATACTAGTCCGAATGGACCAGTCAGAAGCGAGTATTCCGTCATGGGCAAATACACGTGGGAAAGTAGTATCACTTCATTGGGAGCACATATACTAAGTTTCAAGTCTCTGTCACTTTTAGTTATCGAGTTACACAAGCTCAAAAAATCAACCAATTATCAAAATATTGAACAAGGGGATATAACTGTTTAACAAAGTGGCCCAGAGTTATAAATCTTTCAAGGTGTACAACTTCACATTGTCATCTATCTTTGTTGCATGTTTTAATCAATTCCATTAAGTAGATTATGAGTTCTGCTCTTGACAAAGTTTACGCTATTAAAATATTGAACAAAGTGGCCAAGAGTCATAATTCTTGCAAGGTTCACATCTATATATGATCAAAGTTTCAATATTATCTGACAATTCCTTTACAAGATATCGCTCGGACAAAAATTTATTAAAATATTGAAAAAGGGGAGATAACTGTTTAAAAAAGTAGCCCAAAGTTATAATTCTTGCATTTTGCACAACTTCACATTGCCATCTATATATGTTCAAAGTTTCAATATTGTCTGACCATTAGTTCATGAGATATCGCTCGGACAAAATTTTGGATAGTGGAAAAAAAAAAAATAATAATGAAAAACAGTAGAAATTGGAGGAATCGGGTGAATCGTAATTATAAGTAGTAATAATAGTAATATTATGATAAGACTAAAATGATAATATTAATATTAAGTTCCCAATATTCCTGAACAATTGACAAGAACAGCATTCATAAGTTTCGTGACGCCGCCCCATGTTTAAAACAAAATCGTTACATGTTTTCATCCCCTATAATGTGTCCATATAAATATTTAATAGAAGAAGTATCAAATGACACACTTCTATTCATGATAACTGCCATTCGACGCTTAGCTATGCATCCAATAAGCAAGGTTCATGTCTTCTAGCATGTTGCAGTTGACCAAAGGATTCCTGAAATATGAAGGTAAAATTTGAATGTTTAGCGTGTAAACGTACTGCTCATGTATCTAATAACGTGTTTTGTTATGCTTTCAATCACTGCAAATACAATACAATATATGTATTTTAATGCGTTAAACAAACAATATGCTAAAAGCAATAAAGACAAATGCAAATGAATGCCTTATTTATGTGTGAACATATTTAAGTACTGGCTGACATTTTTGTTCTCCATAATATCTCTCCATCTCTTGTAAATGTGCATGTAATAACGCTCATGGTTACGATGGTAGCAGCACCATTGATGTATCGAAGTCAGTAAACAATGGTAGTACTGGTTATTTACTCATGTCGTGATACAATAGAAATACTGTTGAAAACACATTGAAAAACAATTCCAACAAATGTACCTCTCTTGTTTTTCGATAATTATAGTAAGATGGGTATAAACAAGTGTAACTACAGTTTGATCTTTTGTTACCAGATCATTTAGGTCAACATTAAATATAATTAAATACAAAGATACAATGGAGAATCTGACAAGACAGTGCGTATGAACAGAGTCACCCGAATATTCAACGTTCGCAGATTTCAGATGCTATTATACTGCAAATCGCTAATAATGAAGTATTCACATTAGTTATCGGTTTGCTGTTCTTGACAACGTCTACCCAAGAATATACACAAGCTCACCGCGTCTTCGTGTTTTAATAATACTTCCCGTATAAGGGCATTCGTAAACGAGCGACTTACCTTTGGGAAGGCATTCTGAAAGGATTCATCTGCACGTGTGGTATGTGGAAATGTAAACACATGAGTTTGGCCAACGATATCTTCTTTATCTCATTAACTTGTCCTGGAAAAGAAGATGTGTAAATACTTTTGGTTTTAATTGATACATTCTGCATTTTATAAATGTTTCTATGTAGAAGGAAATATTTTAAACAATATTTATTATTATTTAAATATATTCCCCGATATATAATTTCGACGATATGATTTTAGTAAGTTTGCTTCTGACATAATCAACCAGTACATTCGTCGAATATGAGGAAATATTTCATTAGCTGACCCTGCTCTCGGCGGATTTGAAGCCAAGACCTAGAGCTATAACCCAAATAGTGCAAATGTAATACAATATTATGAAACAGCATTCCATACACATATAAATATCATGTACAACAATAACATAGCTTAAAGATCGGTTAGGACTTTATTCAGATTACAAGTATTCCATCATTTTGACATTACCAACAATATCAACAGCTCTGATTGAAGATATTTGTGTGCTGTGGAGTATATATTATGTTCATACCTTTAGAGAATCCTGTGTTCTTGGCGTTGTTTTCGTAATAGAATCGGTCTCCTACTTTAAGGTCCTTGAACTGTTGACCAATAAGGCAACTAAACAAAGGTCCTATAACGCCGCCCTCCACTGGCTTTTCCGACATCCCTCCCGCGAATATATCAATGTCCTCTGGGTGTCTGCAGAGAAACGAGGTATGACAATGACAAATCATTAAAAAGAAAAGAAACGTAACTGGCTTGATGAACTAGATTATTTTCTATTGCTTTCGTGTAAGGAGTATCGATGCTATTCTACAAAGACTTCTACTACTGCTACGATTACTTCTATTAATTCTACTACTACTACTTCTACTACTATTACTACTACTAGTACTTCTTCTACAACTTATACTACCACTTCTACTCCTACCACAAATACTATTTCTACTCTGTTATGACACTCCCTTGTCAAAAGTCAAATGTTCCTATGTTTATTTTTGACATGCCAGGTTTATGATTGTACCTCTAAATGAAGAAGACATCCATTGTTGTTGGCCGATGTTACATCTGTGACAGTTCTTTGTTTACTGTTCACAGATACATCAATGCCCCAACTAGACAGAGAAATATCGGTTCATTACCTATAGATGGAGTAGAGTTTCATCGCGTCCTCTTGTGAGTGATGTACAAGGCCTCCTGGTCCCGTACCGAAATGTATGGCATACGGTAATCCACAGTATCGCCTCCAAGCATTGTACCTTAAACGAAATAATAATTGGAGGATAGTTATTGTTACAGTGTAAGGCTGAGTGTAAAACCGAGGTCTGTATCGGTGTAGACTGAGCAAACGAAATATGATTAAATTTAAACGAACTCGGTACTCAAGCTTGCGAATTGAAAACTCGAGACCCTGATTCAATCGCCAGTCAGTATTACTATAATCTACAAACATGTAGTGCCTCACCTTCTTTGTCTCTTAGGGTTACGACTCATGCGCTTTATTCAGCATAAGCTTAAATACCATATTGCTTATTTTTCCCAATGTTACCCAATTGTACCAAAATGAACGACATCATTGTGACTGAAAGACGTAACTTATCAAACAATACAAACAACGTACCCTTGCACGCCATGGTCCCGACCCCGTTGAATGTTCAACGAAATCAGATCAAAACTCCGTCCATCCATGTCCAGGAAGAGGTTGTTTCTGACGCTATCCACCACCTTACCGTCTGCTTTACTGGACGAGTGAAGAGCCAAACCAAGTCCAACGTAACTACATCCCATAGCCTCGTCGGAGAAGATCATGGCAGGTCTGTTAAACGCCATCTCATTTCGAATCTGCATACCCGTGTTCTTCATAAATAGTACGGTATTCCGGAGAAGAGTGTGGCCAAAACGGAAAGCTGCTGCCCCAAACACGTTAGAGACGGTCGGGTCTGTATTAGGGTCATATACATTGTTATGTCCCATTGGTCTTGGATTGAGTCCCATTCGTGTTGCCAAGGTTTCGCCGATAACATGAGGTAGCCAATGAGCGTACGTTATGTGCTGTAACTGAGCAATCACGATCCTTCTGACTTCTTGATACACTTCTTCGTCACACATAGTCGGGTTCATTTTCTGCATGAGATCTGCTAGGCGGTTGTGTTCTCTGAGGAAAACAACTTGCAAGGCTGTCAATCCAGGCATGACATGTATACGGAAATCTCCTGAAAACGAACACATAGGTTCCAGAGCTGCTCCAATTAAAGGGCATACTTCAAAAACATTATTGTATACTGACTTCACCTACAAACTCTATATTATGGGTATTTATTATGAATGTTGAAGCAGTACACGTATTCTGAGTACCCAATACAAACGATTTGAAGGCGCTGTCGGAGTACTAGCATAGGGTCTACACACACACACACATAACTTAGCATATACGCATTTATCTTTATGTCATGCGTTGACGTACTGGTGGCATATAAACAAAGAGCAAAGCCATTATAATCAGTACATATGCGCCGTTCCATGAGGAAACCAACAGTGTGGACTCTGCGTAAAGTATCGACCCGGATCTGCCTAGGCATGCCGGACAGGCTAACCCGGACAGACACGTTTCGTCTCCTGTGGATTTTCTGTTTCGGTAATCATTACTCTATACCTCTATCCCCCTGTTGCGGATTGTGTCGGCCCGGGACAGTCTGACTGATCTGGGTCGATACAGTACGCAGAGTCAATAATGCTTCTTGTTTCTCCCGAGGAATGGCTCATACTCACACCTGACAAATCCATTTTTCAGGATATAATTCACTTCAATATTTTGATATGATATCACCTCGGGTGCAGGAGCCCCAGTCTGATCATACCAAATACTTTAAAATGTTATAAATGGATGTCCATCAATTGGTACTCAGAGTTGCGGGGTGAGCAATACGACTAACGGGCCTGTGTCAGGATAAATGGACAAGTAGAACTTCTAAATACCATAGAAACGCCGTGATATAACTGAAAAACTGTCGAGAGCGACGTAAAACGGCAAACAATTAATCGATATGTTATGCATTTCAAAACGTTCTATGTTCATTAAAATCATTAAACATAGGACATATTCCTCAGGGTTTAAATATAATGAAATACAGAGACTCAGGTGAGACTTTCAAATACTGATACCCTTAATTAACACTCATACTCTACGGTGTTCGTACGCAACGAAATTATCTCATTGAAACGTTTGTTTTGAGTACCTACATCATAGGGTTTGGTTGAGTTATAAGAGAAGGATAGGTTAAATACTCCTCTTTCGTTAGTCCGCTGAAAAATCATGAATGTTATGACGTGATATATATATGTTTTAACAAAGGTCAGGACCATGTTAAATATTGTTTCTTGTACCTGATTTCATACAGTAGTCTCCATGACTGTTAAGCTCGCAATGTGTTTGATCTTCTTGTCCCGCAGGGAACAATGACTGATTTGTCATAAGCAAATGGCCTGAAATTTTAAAAGAATGACGTACACATGGACTGATATTGAAGTCTTCGCTTATCCCTTTACAATATCCAGAGGCATTTAGAGAAGTAAATTTTGGTCAAAAGGTGAATTGTTTATAATGAGCAGTTTATAATTGGGCCACACTGCTTCGCGTTTAACTGTAATTATACGTTAATCCGTAGATGGTCTCACCATTTTTGCCTAGATCATTTTAAAGTCGTCTTGTTCAGATTTGTTTAATGTAGGAAAGTTGCAAGTGGTATACTATGTATTTAAAGTTAGCGAATTCGAACCACCTGTTTGTTGTTCTAAAGTTGCGACCCATATGTCGACCTTCAGTTCCTTTAAATAAGAAAATAATTGTTAAATGTTCATCGTTTGACAGCTGCAGCCGGATGTATCTAGATACTTTAAATAACAATTCATTGTTTGGCAGTTGTAATCCCAATATGACGAGACAATTTAAGTAACTATTAAATTGATGTTGATTGATTGAAAGCATCGACCAATGTGTCGAGACACGTTAGGTACAGGTACATATATGATGCTGTTTGGAAGTAACGATTCTCTTGCGTTGAGACAGTTTAGAAAGAATGGGATTGTTTCTTGTTTGAAAGGTGCGATCTTATATGTCTAGACCCATTAAAGTAACACTATAAATGATGTTTTGTTTGAAAGTACTGGGTAAACCCACCTCCAGTGAAAGCTCTAATGGAGCTTGCATCTTCATCATTGTGACCATAGAGAAACGACGCGTCTACGTAGGACGTTGCTTGGTTTAATTGGTTTCTTCGACCTGTAAGGGAAATGATATAAAACAGAACAGAACATTGTATACTTCTTTTGACGTGTATATAATACATCGTCATACAAATACATACACAATATACAATACATCTCATGAAACGAACGGAAAAGAGAAAAAACGGATGCTTACTACAAGTGTTTTAGGACAAAAACAACATGACTTATAATAGAGATAATATTAAATAAATAAACAAATAGTTCTAATGTGAACAATAAATATAAGGTATTGTTAGATCTTTCTGTTAAGGCAATATAGTCACTTAACGACGAAAGTACGATCTAAACAACCAGACATATTTGTTTCTCATTATCAATGGAACTTTTATGGAGTAATGTGCAAACTGACAATCTATATTGATGTAATAATGATATTGTATTATGGCAATTAATTATTCACTGACGCCTGAATCGACTTCTCGAACGACTGGACTTGACAGTTTCAATCGTTTCTGTTTGTCTAGATCTCCAGAAAAATATATTTACCTTCCATAGAGAAGCGTGATATTACCTAGATTTGTGTAAATAGTATGACTTGATTGTATTCCGAACATTCACGGAGACACCGCATATAACTCGTTCAATGTGCAGTCATACGAACAATATATTCAGGTGTTCGAGGTCAACATTGTCCAAATACGAAAGCGATATATATTTTATTTACTCTATTTTACAGAGAGCTTGGTAGGCGAGTCCATTGTTTGGATTTTTTCACCACTTTCGACAATTGTTTAGTTACTTCCCAACGTTTCCTGGGTAAGTTAACAGTACTACTGGTCTATTTATCCTGACACCAAACAGTCAGTCGATATGTTATCTCCGCAACCTTGAGCGCCGAGGAGTGCAGCCATTAGTTCCATTTTTAATAGATTTAGTAGTATGACTCGACCGGGGATCGAACCCGCATTAATGACGGACGCTCTTACAATACACCACGCGGTCGAACAATGAAAACCAAATCCAGCTGTGCTAGTTGACCATTCATTTATAAATAAGACAATTTCAAAATCAACGTCAATAATACCGGTAATAACAGCATAGCACTTTTAAATACACTAAACCGTGAAGTGCATGCGAATTTAGACGTTATATGTTTATGTTGAAGACACTTACCAAAATTACAGTTATCATCATGACCAGCTATTGAGCGCACAAAATTCATACATGTTTCTTTGAATCGTTGATCACCGACCGCGATAGGAATCGGGAAGCACTCCGTCCTTAAATGTAATTATTGACAAAGTCCTTTTTGAAACCAGTTTTGCATTTACGACAAGTGTATATAACTGTTGACATGCGAACTGATGCACACACATACTTTCTGTCTTAAAACCATTTCTGACTACATGTATGTTTTGCACAGTCTTATGTTAAGTTAAAGTAGCTATGGATTTACGCTGGCCGAAATACCTATGGTTGGATTTACAGAGTTTGAGTATAACTCGACTTGATTGTTAATATTACTGTGTATAAGAACGGTTACACACTTTACTATTCGAACTTTATACTCGTGCTATTTCACAGATACAAGGGGATAAGTCAATGACATGATGTTATATTATGGGCGTATAACCCATTGTCTATGATGGTAAAAACATCGATATTTTAAGAAGGTTCAATCCGAGTCCACCATATATACATATATAAAAATAGTATGGTAACACATACTTGCTCGCAAAATAGTTAATTCTTCATTGCGAGGGTAAACGAAACCAAAGAGTCAAGTAAAACTTCCTTAAAGACAAAGTGCGCTTTGTTATAGAAGAAGTTAAAGATTCAAATATGTAATCATTTTCGAAAACGGAACTGAGAAACATTACGTGATATAACTGTCACAGTAATGAAAGTGCCGTAAAACACAAAACAAATAAATAAATATAATACTTGTAAATCTGTTTTTTTGAAGAACATCTTTCAATTGTTTCTAAGTGTTTAAATAAAAACAATACCTTTTCATTAATACTTCCTGTGAGAGATTACAACACATAATATTGGCATCGTGGGCACCCCGAGCAATGGCCGTGTCCGTGAGGTCATGGTCAAGCATTTGTCCCCATTGCATTACATAGAGACTGAGGTCACTCTCGGTCAATGGACAGCACGGGTCCTGATTGTGTACTACGTTACTGACCGTTCTCGGACTAGGTAGGAATTCGCCGGTAATGCTTGTCTGGCGTGGAAGTCCGATGTCTGTAACAGTTTGAAAAATTATATTCATTAATTCATTTATAAATTTTATAGCGAATAATACAACTTGTTAATGGAAACACAACAGCATACAATATGTACTTATTGATTGTGGATGAATGCACATCTAATGAAAAATGCATTTTTTCAAATGTTTATCTCTTAAGTGTGTGTTATTTTAAAATATAATATATTATAAATACACTGAATTGCGACTACCTAACTATAGATATATACAAGATACAAGTGATATTCCATAGCATGTGTCCAGCATAGATTGTATTCAAAAAGCACAAAACAAGTAGAACATGTGTGGTTTCAGTTTTCTTTCATTTTCTATCTTTTTATTTTTTTCTTGTGGGGGGGGGGGGGGGTGGAGTGACTGTTTTCTCGTGAATCAATTCAGTTTACACGTATCAACTATATAGTGTCTATTGAATGCATGGGAAATAGTATATTAGTAATAATAGTACTTTTATTTAGTTTAAAAGACTGTCGGAAGAGGCAAAGATAGGTCACTCTGTACACTGTCTCCTTTCCCAACAAAATATTAGACCTCACCTGACAAAGGCTCGTGTCTTGATTAAAGAACATCCATATAGATGGTGTCTCAACAGTATGGTAATACAATGTAATGAATATACATAGATAAATATGTGACTACATGTACCCTATGGAATTTGAAATTATCTCCTAAACAATTATGTCCTTGATATGTCTAATAAGTTAAGTAAACAAATCAATGGATAAATATATATATATGTATATAGCTATATTCCCAATTGTGAACACCGACAAAGATATGAGTACGTAGCATAGGCAGTCGAGAAAGTAACACTTTTGGTGTTCATTAATTATATCTCAATAATACACTAAATCAAATTCCCGAAAAAAGTGTTAAACAAATTATGTTCAAAATATGTATAACCTGATACAATCAGTAGCCAAAATTCAAATCTCAGTTTCTAATCAACGTTTTAGCAACCATATAACATACATTTACAGGTTTGTTATTGTGTCCTTTATTTGCGAGCAGGGTCATAGGGATAACAGTTTGACAGTGTTGCCCGGATAAACGGGCAGAAACTCATATGTGTTTTCCCAGTAAACAAGTAGTATAGCTGATAAACATGTACTGCTGTAAGCGATACCATTTAAACAAACAACTGAACGTACCATCAATGTAGTGTGGCTTCAAAAGACGTCGATGCGGCCGGTTGGACCTCCCCAGGAGAGGCTTGTTGAGGTTATTACAAGATCCGTCAATAGTTCGGTACTTGGCTGCATTATTACAGATGGCGTCCCGTCTGGCACAATACGGGGTTATGGTATCGTGCCAAAATGTCATAAATCCAGGACATTTTACCAGATCATCTGAATCTATACCTAGCCTGAAAGTAAATGATTTGGTTATTGTATGCACCTTTGTGCAGTCTGAAAAAGATCTTTCCATGGCTCCATCTAGGCCCTTAAGCACGCAGGCATTATTTGGAAAATGATTTTGACCGAAACAGCAATAGTAACACATATGTGTAGTACGTTATACAGTCACATGTACGGCCTCTAATGAAACTAACAAACACTCAACTTCGATTCCCTGTGTTACATGCATGCGATTAAGGTATTTAAGGGTCGTTTTTCCCAAATGAAGGCTATTTCATGTTAACAATGAGTCAAATCAATTTGTCATGAAATAAGAGATGTGGTATAGTTTTATAACTAATAGGGAAACAATTATGATGTCAGGTGAGACAGCTCTTTACGAGCTGCTTAGTCGCCTGAATATGTATGTTTTTGCAAAAACCCTTAATTTGCCATTGGCATTGATAAGAGTTAGTCGAAATTGCAATTTATATCTAAACAGATCGCGGTGTTCGTTTTAGGTGTCCAAATAGATGAACCATTTGAAAAACATGAACACGCTTAACATGTGTTGGAGTTGTGAAAGAGTAAATGATATCTCATCACATAAAGTCCTGAGTACATAATTTAAATATTACTTCTCTGATATCTCTTTAGTAGCGAAGTTGACAATAAAGCCGGAGTCTACTTGTATAGAGGCAGGCAGATTTAAGTGAGAGAATGCCGCATAATGCTGATGATATGTCTTCGGCATGAAAGGGGTTGGGTTCATGGCCTCGTCAAATGCTGAAAGCATAAATACAATAAATTTCAATACAATAAATAACAATGCGATTACAATTGAAATGATTGATTGATTGGGGTTTAACGCCGTTTTTAACAGTTTCTCTCAATTGAAATGATATAATACTCTTTTCAATGAAGCACGCACAGTACAAATTGCAAAACAATATAAAAGTTATGTGCAGAACATTTAAGATGTTTACTAAATAAGTTAAGACATCTTACCCGGAAATATCTTTCTTAGTAAGCAATACAATTTAATGATTCTGATTATTTAAATGTTGCGGTACCAACCTCATATACTTCCGAGACCATCTAGAACAAAAATGTGTGTCTACATCTAGAGCTCTGTATTGTTTACATCTTCGGGGACAACATGGGCCAATACAACTAAATGTAAATTACATTACGTTGTTCTTTTAAAGGCTAGTTTTAAACTTAAATGACCTATGGACAATACTTGTGTACAGGTGTGTCATTGAAAAACATTATTAAACCAAGTGTAATGGTGTTAACTTTCATAAGAGCAGGAGTTATTTATCTGGATGTATGCAAACCGCTTAAAGGTCAATAGTCGTTCTATTCAAACTTTAAAACACAATTAAGACAGATAAATGTTAAAGCAATACTCTTTGATGTAACTTTAATTAGTGAATGCAGGCGTCGGATTTGTTTATTAGTAAATAAATGTCACTAAAGATAGCACACTTGGTCACCTCTAAACATAGATATCAACTATGCTATATTTAGTTATACCAATCGTGTAGAGAGACGAATTATGCTTTTTTGAGTAACTCTTCATTTCTAGAGACGCCAATTATTATTTTTATTAGTAATAGCCTTCTACAAATGAATTGAAACGCCCGAGTATCAACGTACCTGTTCTGCTTAGGTATTCATTGAGTTGTTTCTGTCTCATTAAAGCTGCACGTGCATTCTCAATGGCCTTGGTAACGACCGTCCTCATCTCAATCATGTTTAGCCCGGAACACAAGGCCGGAACACCCTGTGACGTCAAAACCTGTGTCATGACGTCACTTGCACATTGCAGAACAAGGAAAATAGGGAAAATAAACCCGGTTCGTGCCATTTTTCAACGTGTCTGCCCTGAAAATATGACATGTATTGCCAATGAATTGAAGATGTTTGCAATGCATTTAAAGGTGTCTGGACGGTATCTGCTTTGAAAGCAAACGTGACTCTCTATTTTAGCAGTGACCTTTTTAATACTTGTTAGTTTTAGCATTTAATAGAAATTAACACATTATGGTAAAATTAGAAATTGGTTTCAAAATGGGTCTGCCGCAGAAAAACACCCTTATCAGTTATGTTTGGACTCATTTTAAAAAAAGAAAACGATTGAAATAACATGCAACAGATTACATTTCTATGGTGGCATTTACTGCCGTAAGATATAAGTTAATGTTTTGTACATTATTAATCTAGTTAGGGTTTGCGAATTTCACTTAATAAGTAAAATACTATCTAGATAGGATTCGTGTTACCATCTGATATTCTCGAAACGTAAGACTAAAACAGGCATGAAAGTGCCCAGAACTGTTACCTTACCATGCTGTAAAATAGGATGTACACGAGTATTAACTTACAACTGAAATACATTCGTGTTATCAGTTATCGATCACGCGTGTATT
>JAUELF010250387.1:0-11921 GCA_031471495.1 Clinocardium nuttallii
TTTTATTATCAATCTTTGACAATGTCTGCTACATTTAATTTGATTTTTCATTTGTTGATTGAATAGTTTTTCAGTTCCAGATCACTGTGTTCAGTTCACCAAACCATGATTGTGTTACTAATGGCTTTTTTGCACAAGTACTTTACACAACATGCTTTCCTGGCAACTGGCTTATATCTTCCCACATAGACAAAATTGTTTTGCTCACTGGTGGGATGAATGGTGCTATTAGTCACAATGTCTTTTGTCAATATATGGTTGGCTTTTGTCAATATATGGTTGGCTTTTGTCAAGCTAGGGTTGCCTTTTGTCAGTCTAGGGTTGCCTTTTGCCTTTTGTCAATCTAGGGTGGCCTTTTGTCAGTCTAGGGTTGCCTTTTGCCTTTTGTCAATCTAGGGTTGCCTTTTGTCAGTCTAGGGTTGCCTTTTGCCTTTTGTCAATATATGGTTGGCTTTTGTCAAGCTAGGGTTGCCTTTTGTGAGTCTAGGGTTGCCTTTTGCCTGTTGTCAATCTAGGGCTGGCTCTTGTAAATCTAGGGTTGCCTTTTGCCTTTTTGTCAATCTAGGGTTGACTTTTGTCAATCTAAGATTGCCTTTTGTCAATCTAGGGTTGGCTTCTGTCTTTTGTCAATCTTGGGTTGGCTTTTGCATTTTGTCAATCTAGGGTAGCATTTTGTCAATTTAGGGTTGACTTTTGTCAATCTAGGGTCGCCTTTTGTCAATCTAAGATTGCCTTTTGTCAATCTAGGGTTGCCTTTTTTTCAATCTAGGGTTGCCTTTTGTCAATCTCGGGTTGCCTTTTGTCAATATAATGTTATATTGGTTAAGCTTTGGATCCAGTAGCATTAAAATGTGGATGCAGAGCTTATTAACCCTTTCCCACATTAAACAAATATGCAGCAGATGACTTTGAAAACATCTAGGCAAACCACTGGAAAAATTTGAAAAAATTGAAAACAGTGTGGCCAAAGGAGAAATTGCTCATCATGAGCAATTTGGCCTTTTGCCACACTGTTTTCAAAATGCGCCTGCTGCAGATGTGTCAGAAAGCATCTATATGAAGAAAAGGGTTTTATTAAAAAGTGAAATAATTCAGCTAAGGTTGGTTTTCCTTGAGAACAGCTCATTCTACCCCCATCCAATCCCTTAAATGTAATTGCCTGAACTTTATCACACATGTTGGGCAATTGCCATTGAGTGTAATATCTACCAAGTAACAAGAAAGATTGCAACATCAAACAATTGATAAATCCTCTAGATAAACTTTATAATCATGTCCTGGACCCTGCTAACATGACAAAAAATAATCTGTCATTGACAATGCTTTGAATACATCTTGGTAAAATATATTTTGAAAAGTGGAAGTAAAAGTTTGGGTGATTGATTGGGGTTTAATGCAGCTTCACCAGTTTCCTGGCTTTCTTATACCAAAAATCCACACATCAGTCTAACCAAGCCACTGGCTGCTAAATTTCAACATAAAGATCAACAGCGCAGGCCTTGATTTTTACCACTTATATATAACGTTAACTTGTAGCGCTATATAGTTAGTGGGATACAAATTTGATAACAAGTTTGATTAGAACTTAAGTCCGGTCATTTACCTTGATGTAATACCAGTTTCATTGATATTAACTATCTATGGAGTTTATAGAGATGGTTTCAATGTCTTCAGCTGTAAAATGCATAACCATTGAATGGAGTTCAGAAAACATTGTCAAAAATCGAGATATATTGCTCATTATGGACAATGTCTCCTATTGCAACAATGTTTTTTGAAGTCATGTTGGAAAGGGTTAAAAAGATATGATTGATCATTTGATGCATTTGCAGCAGACGACTTTTGAAATAATTGGTGCAAAAGGATTTATATTTCTACAATGTTATCAATTAAGGCATCAAAAGGTTTATAAATGTTAATATCCGGGAAATAATAAATATTCAAAAATAATCCTTGCTTTATTTCGACTCCTGATAAAAAAAAATATTCAATTTTATGATCAATCCATTTTCATCTTCTTAGACATGTGTACAAGACAGTCCAACCATGCTATCTGGTGGAAAAAAAATCCAACAAAAACGAAAATCAATACATTTTTTCCCCATCCGTGGATCATGCAGTCATGCCCTAATCCCCTGGTTGTCATTTAATTGACAAAAAACCTAAATTGTTCTATAAATAACTAAAACAGGAATTTCCGTGTGACAATGGTCAGGGATATGCGAGACACAAATTCTGGTGACTGTGACGGTAGTGATGCAGAAAAACCAATAATCTCCGTTCAATTTAAACCCTTTCCCCCCATACAACAACACTGTAGCAGACTTTGAAGGGTCAAGATCAAGCTGAATATTCACAGACACACACACTGATCTTTTGCTTAACGTCTGCCCTGAATCAGTATAAGTTGATGATCTGCAGCAGACAACTTCAAGCAAATCTTGAAAATATCTCTTCAAATGAAAGAATAATCATAAATTTAAAAATATTGTGGCTTAGTTAAGGGGAAATTTCAATTCAAAAGCCCACCAATGTAGGTGGTTGATTGTTTGGTGCTTTACACCGCTTTCAACAATGTTTCACTTATATCATGGCATTTAATTCCTGGGTAAATTAATTACCAGTACTACTTGTCCATTTATCCTGACACTTAAAGCCAGTCAGTCATTATGCTAACCCCACAACCCTGAGTACCACTAAGGAGGGAAGCCATTACTACCATTTCTAAAGTCTTTGATATGACAAGGCCGGGGATTAGACCCACTACCTCCAGTACAGAGGCAAACGCTCTACCACTACACCACCAAAGCTGTTCTCTATAAGTGGTAAAGGGCCAGTCATCCCATTACATCTAAACACCAATATAGAAATGCCGTTATGTGTCGATATTCTTGAATCTTTTACCTTTTAATGAAATGTACTTTTATGGCCATGTCAATTCCAATGTTTATAGCTGAATGTAAAGAGACAAGCAGCTGTCAGAGTGAATATCATATGCTCCAAAAATTGAAGGCATTATAAAACCTTATAAAATATCTTTTGAGACAGCAATCCTCGATCTTCACATTAAGTGTATAGTGAAAATTTAAGTTGAGATAAATCAACGAAAATTTAAGTTGACACAATTCATAATATTCGTAAATTCATCATTACCTCGTCAAAGTAATGTTTGAAAGTTGAATATGAATGTCAGGTACCCACAACATAAAGTTGTTGTAAAATTAATCATTGTACAACTTTTCAATAATCGCTGTCTTAAGATTTTGACAAGGTCTCATTCCTTAAAACAGTTTCTAGAACTGTAAACAATTGCATTACTCTAAATTCTAGACACGAGACGACGCCTTCATGTCATTTACATGAAAAACTAATCCACAACATTTGCGAATTTAAATATCATTGTGTTTGTGGTATTGATTTAAACTATTTACAATATGACACTTTTAGAGTCGTCTGCTTAACCTATTCCCACAGACGACTTTGGAAAACGATCTGGCAAATGGAGAAATTGCTCATGATGAGCAATTTCTCCATTTGCCAGAATGTTTTCAAATCTATCTCATACTTTTTCTTAAACAAAAATACAGACACTTTCTGACACCTCTGCAGCAGCAGACAAGCTTTAAAAAAATTGTGGCAAAAGTAGGAATAAATCATTTTTATTATGAAGATTTTACATGATTTTCAGAACTCATCTGATGCGGATTTTTTACGCACGTATACTAAGGAAAGCCTTAATCCTTACCATAATGCAGACGCATTTTGACACAATAACAGCAGACAACTTTTGAAAACATTGTGGCCATAGGTGAAACTGCTCATGATTGGCAATTTTTCCTTTGGCCACAATGTTTTCAACTTTGTTTAACAATTAAGCTTTCTTTTATGGAGATTTTTCAGGTTTTGTCACAAGTTTTCAAAGTCGTCTGCTGCAGATTTGTTGTATGGGGGAAAGAGTTACAGGCCCTTGTGCACTTTGTCTCTAAGGTGCACTTCATACAATTAATAAATAAAAACAGCTGTTTTCTAATATCAACCATATGTAGGGATACAAAAAGTAATTTCAGCTATAAGGACAACATCCTTGAATCAATATCTTCTATTCTAAGCCCTTTCCAACACATCAACACTTTCTGACTACTCTCTGCAGTAGACATCTTTCGAAAACAATATGACAATAAGAGAAATGGCTCAAAATGAGCAATTACTCCTTTTGCCACTGTTTTCAATTCCATTCACTTAATAAAACTTTCATTTGTTGAAATAATTTTCATCTTTCCCAATAGGTTTTCAAAGTCGCTCGCTGAAGATTTGTTATTTGCCAGGAAAAAGGTTAAAAGCTACCCTGTAGAGTGTGTGATATACCATGAGATCGTTCATGCTGCTTTAACATGACACGCAGGCGCGGAGCACGATTTCGTCCCTCTACGCAGGTGTGTCCCTGCATTGAATAACTTTAACAATGCTTCCTGACGCCTCTGCAGCAGACGACTTCTAAAAACATTTTGGCAAAAGGATGATTAATTTCTCCCTTTACCGCAATCTTTTCAATGATTCAATGATTTATCTTTCATTGTTAGAGGTTTGTTACCATACTTTTAACCAGATGTTTTTCGAATTTGTCTAATGCAGAATGTTGTATAATTCAGAAAGGGTTAAGTCACAGTTCTTTTTGGAATGAAAGTAAAATTATTTGATTAACCCTTTCCCACGTATAGACAATTTCTGAAGCCACAGCTGCAGACGACTTTTGAAAACATTGCGACAAAAGGCAAAATTGCTCATTTTGTTGCAATTTTACCTCTATTAGTCACAATGTTTTCAACTCTTTTTTTGAAAATTCAACTCTCAATTATAAAGATTTTTAACGTTTTTCTCCAGATGTGTTTAAAGTCGTCTGCTGCAGATTTGTTGTATGTGGGAAAGGGTTAACTGTTCATGTAGTTTTTGTTTTGTAAATAAATAAATAAAATGAGAGAAAAGTAATAAAGATTCTAGTGAAAATTTTAATATGTGTTACTGTTTTCTTTTTAAAATCTTTTGAAATTGTCAGAGATGATTGAGTTTGCTTCTTTTTAACTGCGTCTAAAAGGTACCGTTGTAGCCTTTTCTCACGCCAAACAGAGGACTTTCCTTAAGTTGTCTACATCTTTTGCCTTAATGGTTTCAACTTTAATCAAATTTTATTCTTTCATTTATATTAAGTTTCCGTTATATTTTATTAATATTTACAAAGTTGTCTGCTGCAGATTTGTAATACATGGGAAAGAGGGGTTACAGCCGGAAAAATAGTATTACATTGATCAAAAGACTTCTGATGACAAAAAAAATGATAGGAATATACATAATATGGTATTGTCTTCTAGGAGTGTGTACTTCGCATAAATGTCTTCAAAGCAGTTATTATTTCAATTGCAGATAATGCAAGTCACTTTAAAAGAGCTCAAACTTATCATCTACAGAAAAAACTAGGACATTTCTGCAAGTATTGTAACAAGATGTTCCCAGATAAAGGTCAACTGAACCGTCATACCCGAGTGCATACTGGTGAAAAACCTTACAAATGTGCTGTATGTGAAAGAGGCTTCACCCAGAGAACCCACTTGGAAAGTCACATGTTTGTCCACATGAAGTTTTCCTGAAGATACATGATTGAGTTCTTGTTTATAACTGTTTGTTTAACCCTTTCTGATGAATCTACAGCAGATAACTTTTTGAAAAAATTGTTGCAAAAGAAGAAATTGCTCATAATGATTTGAACTTCTTTCAGTAATTATACCTACATTTATAGAGATTTCAAGATGTTGCCAACATGCTTTAACAATTGTCAGAAAATGTGGGAAAGGGTTAACCCCCCTTTCCCACCTTTTCTGACAATTTTTAGAATGTTTAACCCTTCCAACATACAGTGAACCTTCAGTAGACAACTTTGAACACATTTAGTCAAAAATATTGAATATCTCTATAATTGATAGATCAATAATTGCATGATTATTGAATCAAGTGAAAAAACATTTTGTCAAAAGGGAAATCGCTGAGTTTTGCCAGAGATGTTATATGATGTTATATGTATAGAGCAGATTTGATATAATATGTTGGAAAGGGTCAAATGGCTTAAGGGATGAACAATTTAGAGCACAAAAAAACTATATAGAGCCCTGATATGGACCTGGTTTTTCTGTTTCATTGCAGACAGTAATATGATGACCGGAACAGAACCAAGTAGTATTCCAGAAGACTTGCTTAATGAAGAGGATGTTGATCTGGTGACAAATACGTGTAAAAAATGTGGAAAAGCTTACTCAAACCGCTCCAATCTTCTCCGACATTTCCTAACACACACTGGCAAAAAACCGTGGCATTGCTTGTACTGCTGGAAGGCATTTAGTCAAAAGTCGAACATGGAACGCCACATGAAAAGGTATCACGAGATGCTGACGTATGCCTGTCTGACTTGTGAGGTCATGTTTGCCAATAGACAAGATTTAGAAGCTCACGTTCAGGAGTTGGGACATCTTATGTAAACTGTTGGAAAGAGTTGATGGTTTGGGAATCTTAACCCTTTCCCATATATAGATGCTTTCTGACGCCTCTGCAGCAGACAACTTTTGAAAACAATGTGACTAAACAAGAAATTGTTCAAAACGCGCAACTTTTCCTTTTGTCGCAATGTTTTTGACTTTTTTCAGTAATTAAATACCTTCATTTAGGGGAATTTTCCATGTTTTTGCCTAAATGTTTTCAAAGTCGTCTGCTGCAGATTTGTGTTATGTGGGAAAAGGTTCAGTAAAATGAAGTGGTTTCCCAGGAGACTAGATAAGGAAGAGTAAACAGGTCTTGCTTCCATGATCTTTTCTTAGCACTCATTAACCCTTTCCCACATACAGCAAACCTGCAGTAGAGGACTTTGAAAGCATGTTGGCAAAAACTCAGAAAATAATTATAAATGAAGGTATAATTAATGCAAAAAGTTGATTTCATTGTCGTAAATGGAGAAATTGCTTGTTTTAAGCAATTTCTTCTTTTGTCACAATGTTTTCAAAAGTCGTCTGCTGCAGAAAGTGTTAATATGTGGGAAAACCTAGGTTGTCTGTACTTGAAGGAATCTTCTCAATGAGAGGATTGGTTTGAGTACCCACAGAATAGGTCTTTTCGAGGTCAAATAAGGATTTTAGAACATGAAATTATAATTGCCCTTATCTTGAGCTTTGGAACCAGATGCGTAGCTGCCTTTACGCCAAAAAGCCCGGGCTTGCACATTATTTTCCTGGTTTTACTTTTCTTCATATCAATAATTAATTAAATAAAAAGTATATGTATGTTTTCTGTATAACGGCTTGAACATGATTTTCGGTCCAGCTACGCGCCTGGGTACTTGCCTTCCCTTGCCATGTGAAAGAATCTTGAACTGTCTTGTTCTTTATTTTAGTTCAGTGTATAATAAAATGTTCATAAAGCAATATGCTCTTAGTTGTGTCATCAAGAGGGTCTGGTACAGATCACTCCTCCATTGTTTACCGAAAAGAAAAAAAGTTGTTATACAATTAACCCTCTCCCACATACAACAAATCTGCACCGTATCTTGAAAGTATCTTGGGAAAAGCTCTAAATGTAGGTATAATTACTGAAAATAGTTGAAAACATTTTGGCAAAAGGAGAAATTGCTCAATTTGAGCAATTTCTTCTTTTGTCTCCATGTTTTAAAAAAAAGCTGTTGGCTTCAGAGGCATCAGAGGCATCAGAAAGCATCAATATGAGGGAAAGGGTTAAACATATCTCCAATATTTATACCAGAGTTTTATTGTTGTGTTTATACACACGGATTTGATGCCCCACAACTTTTGAGATCATTCTCACTAAAGGAGAAATTGCTTGTATTAAGATATCCTCCTTTTGCCGCAAGGATTTCCTCATGACTAAAAAACTAACAGTAATAGAGATTTTCCACATTTTTGCACAGATGTTTTTAAAGTCAGCAATTTGAAATCTGGACGAATACAAGTAATGATTTTGTGACTGTGACGGGATGGATAATATTTTTTCCTGTAAATCTCGTCCGACTACTTTGAGCTCTGGAGATTCTTCCTGTGTTTGAAACTTCATAGTTTTGTTATTTTTAAACTTTGAAACAGACAACACACGTATGATATATGTTGACCTCCAGAAAAAGACATTATGGCAAACAGGAGAAATTGCTCATTATAAATAAGTAAGCGAATCTCATATCCCCACTCTTTCTTTTTGACTTTGTCATGAATAGATTTCAGAATTTGTTTCCATTATCCCTTTTCCACATACAACAAATCTGCAGCAGATGACTTTGAAAACATAGTGACAAAAGCCTGAAAAATCTTTTTTATAAAAGGGTTTTATTATTAAAAAGAGTTGAAAACGTTGTGGCTAAAGAAAAATCGCTTGTTTAGAGCAATTTCTCCATTTGCCACTATGATTAAAAGTCGTCAGCTTTAGAGGCATCAGATAGCATCTTTTTGAGGGATTCAAGTTATTGCTTAGCCTCACCTTAGAACTTCGTGCTCAAGGTAAGCTATTGTGATCACCCTGTGTCCAGCATTATGATTAATAATTTCTCTAACCCTTTCACGCATGCAACGAATCTGCAGTAGACAACTTAAAAAAAGACTATGCAAAAACATGTAAAATCTCTGATGTTTTAATTGCTGAAAAGAGTTGAAAACATTGTGGCAAAAGTAGAAATTGCTTGATTTTCAGAAATCGTCTGTGTGTGGGAAAAGGGTTAACCCTTTCCCCCATACGACAATTCTGCAGCAGGCAACTGTTGACAAAAAGTTGAAAACTGTGTCAAAAGGAGAAATTGCACGTTTTGTGCAATTTCTTCTTTAGTCACTATGTTTTCTAAAAGCTGTCTGCTGCAGAGGCGTCAGAAAGCGTCTATATGAGGGAAAGGGTTAAGCAACCTGTCTCTAAAAAGTTGGCCAATATCAACCAAACCTCACAGGAGTGTTTTTTGGTCCTCTTTGTACATATACTAGTTAAATTGGGTAAATTGACAAAACTTTGAATATCTTCTCCTCTGTTATTGCATGCTTGAGTACTTTTGTCATCTGAAAGAACTGTCAATATCTAAATAATTTCATAAACATGTATGATCCCTTGGTGTTCCTTAACAAAATGTGATCAAATTATTTTGAATTGGTCAAAAAGGCATGGCCCCTTGATGGAACGGCTGGGTTCCTTTCGTTGGCTTTATTGAAGATTCATTGGTTGTGTAGAAACGAGCTCAATTGCATTGATCTGAATATTCAAATGTTCTGTACATTTTGATCAACTTGTAAGAGGCACGCATTTAGTTGTATGATTCAGGACCTTTCTAACCTTTTCCCACTTGCAGACGCGTTCCGCCGCATTTGCAGCAGACGACATTGTGGCAAAACTGAAAAGGGGTAATTGCTCATAATGAGCAATTTCCCCTTTTGCCATAATGTTTTCAACTCTTTATTTTATGTTTAAACTTTCATTTATAGAGAGATTTCACATTTTTGCCAATATGTTTTTAAAGTCGTCTGCTGAAGAAATGTGGGAAAGGGTTTATTGGAAATGTATCAAATAAAACATTAAAATCTTTAGGGGATTTGAGTTTGCAACATCCATTTTACAGGTATGAGTCAAGGTATTGAAAATAAATTCTACATGCAGTTTTTGGCTTGATTCCAGTTTGCAGTTGGCTTTTTAAGTGGTATGTGGATGTAATTATGCCTTTCCCACTTGCAGATGCATTTCATCATATCTGCAGCAGACGACTTCTCAAAACATTGTGGCAAAAGAAGAAGTTGCTTGTGATGAGCAATTTTCTTCTGTGGCATGTTTTCAACTTCAAATTCAATAAATCTACTTTCAGTATTAGAGATTTATATAGTTTTGCCAAGATGTTTACAAAGTCGTCTGGTGCAGATTTGTTGTATGTGGAAAAAGATTAAGCATAACATCTAAGCAAAATTAGGGAAATCTCTATAAATGAATATTTAATAATTGATTTTGAAAAATTAAAGTTTACATGTTATAATATTTGTAGAGTCATCTGCGTTAAAAACCCTTGAGAAAGGTTATATAGCAGAAAACACTCAAGTTAGGTCTTTAATTTTCAGATGGAATGAAACCTAGGGCAAAGCAGAGAAGGCTTGAATTGAATAGTGCTTATCCAGCAGGGAACGTTGACCCAATTCATGAAGTGTCAGGAACCATGTTCAGACGATTTCCATGTCCTTATTGTGTCAAAGCTTTTCACTCCAAAAACGACCTTGACCGCCACGTAATGATACATACTGGTGAAAAACCGTTTAATTGTGACCTTTGTGGAGCCAAGTTTAACAGGAAATATAACATGAAAGTGCACCGTGTTTGTCACATAAATATGGATTTGAAATGTTGAAGTTGTAAATATTTCTTTTGTCTATATGTGATATCTAGACCTATATGCATTTTCTTACAAACACTGAAAATGTAGCCAATTGTCAAGTTTTAGAACCATTTGTGATTGAACACTCTAGATGCTTCATTCAGAGTATACATCTCTTTTTCCAACAATTTATCTCTCTGATAATCCAACCAAACCCTATGAAGTGGGTACTTAAAGGAATTAGGGGAAGAGGGTAAAATATGGATTGTAGATTGTAAAAAAATCCTAATCTAGAGCTCTGCTCATTCGTCATCAAATCCTTCATGATTAGTGACTGATATACCAAGCATTCTAATATAATTTATTTGGGGGGGATGGGGTGGGATCTCATTTTTATGTTTTTTTATGCCACTTTCAACAATTTAGAGCTCCAGTCAGCTTAGTTGAGCTCATTGTCCGGCGTTTGTGTGCGTTATAACTTTTTTATTCAAACAACTAAACCTCTGTAATCGCTGGGCCATTTTGGATGAAACTTTCACCGGTAGCATCATCTCAATGTCCTCTCCTAAATTCCTTCCAAGCTTTTTGAATCCAAGTAAAATGGTGAAAAGAAAAAATCAGCTTTACTATTTATTCATCTCTCAAACTTGTTGGCTGATTTTCAAATGATTTTGTTGAAATGTTCCTTAGTGGAACCTCTATCAGTTTCCTTCAAGCTATGTTAATTGGTCTTACAATCATGGCCAACAGGGGTCTGGGCTTTTTTGCCTCTTATTGCTCAAGTAAAACCATTAAAAAAATCCTGTAGGGACTTTAAGTGGCTTTAGTTAAAAGTTAAAAGGAACTTCTGCTACAGAACTATTTGGCTAAATTTCAAATAATTTTCTAGAAATGTTCCTGTTGAAAACCAAAACTTTAATAGTCCTTTATGGTTGAAAAAGTGAAACCTTTAGAAATTTTCTCAGACACAGGTATATGGCCAATTTTCATATAATTTTGCAGAAATGTTCTATTGGGTTGAGAGGGATAAGTTTATGTGGAAAAACAGCCAGTTGCTTGGGAAGATTGTTGTGTGGAGTACTGGTGTGAGAAAACCAGAAAATACACAAGTAGCTGAACTGGCCGCCGTGATATGACGGTTAACGTCATTAACCCTAATCAATCAATTTATATCTGATTGGTCTAAAAAAGCAAGGCCACCGGCAGGGACTTCTGCTGTAAAACAACTTGGCCAAATTTCAATATAATTCTGTAAAACTGTGTTCCTTTAGAAAAACCCTCTAAATGATTCCTTTATGCCAAGTTGATTGGTATAAAAAGATCGCTGCCAGGTGGCCTGGCTGTTTTGCCGTGTATGGCAGTTTAGTGTTTTGGGCCTCTTGTTCAGTTATACATGTTTCATGGGTTTTTAGCTCACCTGAGCTTTGCTCAAGGTGAGTTATTGTGATCGCCTTTTGTCCGGCGTCCGTCATGCGTCAACTTTTTCTCCTCAGTAACCAGTGGGTCAATTGGGCTGAAACTTCTCAGGAAGTATCCTCTCAATGGC
>JAUELF010250398.1:0-11920 GCA_031471495.1 Clinocardium nuttallii
GTTGTTTAAGCATAAATACGCGAAAATTGGACTAAATTCATACAAGTGCATATGAAATAAACTACAGTGCGTCAATATATTGAATTATAATTTATGATCAATTTAATTTAAATTATTCTGTATTTTATAAGGGTATCGGGGCATTATGCTCTGGTCAAAGACTCCTATTTTATAATCTTTTGGAATCTGCTGTCGGCGAGTGGTTAGTGTTGGGGATTTGAAACCAGGTGTCCCGGGTCTGATCCCCCGGAGTCCCGGCATGACGGTCATGGTGGAATGCCCTTAGGCAAGGCACATTTGCTAACCTTTGTGGAGTAGACAAAAAATTTAAAATAGGAATTGCTTGTAGTATCACATCAGTTACCGGTATATGCATGTTATAATAATTGAATATTTGCACAAACGTAAATATAGGCAAGTCATACAATAATTTTGCTTTTTTTTAAATTCCAAATATAAAAAAAAATATTGTTTAACCCTTTGCCACAAACAAGAATAATCTGCAGCAGACAACAATGAAAAGATCTAGCTGAAAATATGGAAAGTCTATAGAAAAAATAATCTTCAGAATAATTTTTGTATGGAGTTGAAAATATTGTGGCGAAAGGAGGAACTGCTCCTCGTTTGCAATAATGTTTTCAAAAGCCATCTGCTGCACTGAATGTGTCTGCAAGTGGGAGAGTGGAAAACCTTATATAATATCTGTGACTGAAACTTATAGCAATGTGTGACATGTGCAGATATTAGATATTTTCACTAATAAAAACGTCAGATTGCAAGTCATGGTATCCATACAATTTAGTTGAAACTGAATCTTCTTGCAACCCTTTCCCACAATTACAACAGATCTTCATCTGAGGACTTAGTATAAAACATCCTCTTTTCATCACAATATATCTTTTATTATCAAACCAAAACCTACGTTGTGAGTACTCAATGAGACGATTCTTTTCAGTTACTCACAACATAGGGCTAAAAGGGTCAAACAAGGATTTAAGAATATGCAAAACTCTGAGCATCTCTATAAATGAACATGTGAATAATTGATTATAGATGGAAACAATTTGTTGCAAAAGAGAAACTACTCATTAATTATAATTTAATCTCCATTTGTAATAATGATTTAAAAAGTTGTGTGCTGTAGAAGTACTGTGGCAAAATGTAGCTGTATGTTGGAAGGGGTCAATAACCACAATGCTTTCAAAGGTCATCTGTGCTGCATAATTAGTGATCAGAAATTGTCTGTATCAGAGAATTCTGGGAATAAAATCCAAACAGATAGACATATTAAGCTTCTTTTAACTGTTTAAGAACGGTTTATAGGTTTCTTTGAGTGCTGAAATGTCAGACAAGAGAGTTCAAAAGAACACAATTCATGTGTACTGAGTAAGAGAAAGCATGATGGGCAGAAAAACGGACAGATGCTAAACATGCCTTTTGTGTCAATTGTCTTGGCCAGGTGACACTTCAGGATCACTTCTCTTGTGTAAGAACTGATGCATTGCTATCTCTTTGGGCCAGTCTAATGTGTGAATCTAGGTTGGACCGGATGCATTGCTACCATTTTGAGACAGTCTATTATGTGTCTCCATGAGAATTGATGAATTCCTATGGTTTTAGACCATTCTAAGGTGTCTGTCACTGTAAAACTCAGATGCAATGATATGGTCTTGGGCCAGTCAGTGTCTGTCACTGTATAACTCAGATGCAATGATATGGTCTTGGGCCAGTCAGTGTCCGTGTGTTGTCTTAATTGGCAATTTGTGTCACTTCTCAGAGAAAATCTTGCCAACATGTGTATGGTAGAGTCTTACAGGTCTCATTTACCCTTTTCCATAGATACCCACAATACTTGTATATGTCATCAGTCTGTGTCAGGGATAACTTCATTCACTGGTTTACCCTTTCCCACGTACAATAAATCTGCAGCAGACATCTAAGCAAAAATATAGAAAGTCTCTATAAATCGAAGTAAAATCATTGATTACAGTTGAAGGCATTTTGGCAAAAGGGGAATTGCTCCTATTGTCACAATGTTTTCAAAAGTCGTCTGCTGCAGATACGTAAGATTATAAGCGTCTATATGTGTATTTTTAATAGCTTTTCAGAAATCTCATGGTAGGATGAATTATCATTAGAAAGAAACATATTTAAGTGTTTTGAACATATTACAATTGTGGTTGTTTAAAAACCATTAAGTTATGACACATCTAACATGAAATAAATAATCTGATGTTTTAGGTATTTGCAGTTTCTTTATTTTGACGCGCATTTATGAGTTTTTGTCTTATTTACGAAGACAAAAAGACTCCCTGTTAGTCTTGCTGCATGTCACCATTATGTGTCAATATCGAGTTAAAAATATCGTCGAATTTTCCTTTGAATTGCAATTTTAACTTACTGAATGTTATTGTTATGTTCAAAGAGATGTTTTGCTTTGTGTAGAATTCATTTAATAATGTTAAATGATCCATGTTTCTAGAATATAGGAACTGTTTCTAAGCTAAATATAGATATTTTTGTGCTGTAGGTTTCGTCGATTTTTGCACATGAGCATTTCGATATGAAAAGTGAGTGGTCACAATATTAACGTTTTAGTTTAGATAAGTTGATATGAACTAGTAACATAAACAAAAATAAGAACTATTTTGAAAACATTTCTCATATATATGTCTGTTTCGGCCGTAAACATCTGAAAGCTATCTTTTCAGTTCGTGACCTAGTTTTATATTGCAAAAATATAAAGGGAAGTAATCGGATGTAACATGTAAACTGAGAAAACTTGACGAGTATATATGTCGCTCTAAAAAGTGATTTATTATGTCACGAAACGAGTGCAAGGGCCGAATGAAGGAGAAAGAAGGATATACGTGCGATGTTACTGTGTACAGTCTAACATGGATGCCATTATTTCTTTTAGAATTACATCCCTAAAAATAAATGAATAAAGGTTCTCTTTATATTAGTTATTATAGATTATGCGATAAAAAAACACACATTATTACAATAAAAATCTTATAAATGCAATGCAAAGATCAGTCCAATACCATATTTTAATTAATTTTCATTCAAAACCTGTTCAAGATTCTTTAAAGGTTTTTCATAAAAGAAAAAGGAAATCCTAGATGGGCAACAATCAATAAGGACATAATACAGTTTGTCTACCGTCAATAATGCATTTGTGTTAAGAAATAAATTAATGCAGTCTTTTCCGCCATTGATGCCTTGCATCAACTTTCTCTTGTTATTAATTAATAGAGATTTACCATATTTTGCTGCAGATATGTAATATGTGGACAATTATAAGAAATTTCTCCTTTGGTCACAATGTTTGCAAAAAGTGTCTGCTGCTGCAAGTTGAAAGCAAAACAAGTAATGAATTAACTGAAAATATTTCCATATTAAAACCCTATTTTGTGGTTATTTTCTCCTTCAGACTGTTTTGATTTGGAATTACCTGCACAATATAATTATATATATATATAGTATGCATCAGAGATATATAGGGATTTGAGCTGCTGATAAATAATGCTTAACAACATTTTTTGAAAGAGTTGAGGTAAAATGTTATAAAATATTTAAATGCATGCTAATATTAACTATTATACTTTGAAAGAGTTAAGGTAAAATGTTATATTTAGATAAATTCGAACGTATCAAAAAGTGCATCATTTATCACAGATACCTTAGGTTTTATGTTGGTAGCGTTCAGCCATTCACCAATGCAAAATTACTTCAGCAAAATTACTTGACCCTTTCCTACAAATCATAAACCTGCAGAAGAGCATTGAAAACATCTACTCAAAAGGATTTAAAATCTTTATAATGAAAGCATAATTAAGAATTTATTAAGATGAAAACAGTGTGGCAAATAAAGAAATTGCTTTTGATTGACAATTTCTCCTTTAGACATAATAATGTTGAATATTCGTTGCTGTAGATGCATCAACATGACTTTTTGTTGGAAAGGGTTAATGTTCACAATTTTTGGCACAATATCAAGCCAGGTTAGGGAGTTGTTGTAATTGTTTTTTCACTGTAACAAAAGAACATTTGTTTGATAGCATTTCATCATTGGTAAAAAAATATGGCACATTCCAAGTTAGTCTCATTAGAATCAACAACTATTGTTTAACAATGGTGTGAGCAGGTTCAAAATTCATAAAAGGGAAAGAAGCCATTCAAACATTGAGTTAAAGATTACTTGATAACAGTGTTCATCTTAGTTACCTCTTTCCCACATTAAAATGAATATATATATAGGAAATCTCAATAAATGAAATATCGTATAGATGAAAACATTTTGGCAAAATAAGAAATTGCTCAATACATGTATATGGGCAATTTTTCTTTTCGCCACAATGCTTTTTCTAAAGTCGCCCACATGTTAGAAAGGTTGATTGATTGATTCAGGTTTAACGCTGTTTTTAACAGTCATAACACGACGGCCAGTTCACCTACTGTGTTTCCTGGTTTTCTCACACGAGTACTCCACACTTGTAACAATCTTCCCAAGCAACTGCCTGCTTTTCCACAGACTTAGCCCATTGGTGGAAGACGAATGACGCATTCACTTTTGCCAAGCGTCGGAAAGAAAGTTGGCCGAGCAGGGATTCAAACTCACAACCCTGGATTGATGGCCCGCGTTGTTACCGACTGAGCTACGGGGGCTTGACATGCAGGAAAGGATTAACCGTATCCACATACAACAAATCTGCAGCAGACACGACTTTGAGAACATCTAAACAAAACAATGGACTGTCTATGTAAATGAATGTCATATATCTGAAAGAAGTTGAAAACATTGTGGCAAAAGGAGAAAGTGCTTGTTTTGAGCAATTTCTTCTTTTGCAAGAAATATTCCAAAGGTCATCTACTGAAGAGGTGTCAGAAACCATATTTATGAGCGAAAGGGTTAATTGAGTGAATTTGTTATAAAAAGCTTAGGCATAGTTACCTCACCTTTTACTCATTAATTTTTAAACAGCTCACATGTAAAATGTTGAAATTTTCATTTAAAAATATTTACAAACAAATGAATCTTTGCTCCTAAAGCATTCTGAAATAATCCAACTCATCAAAATCAATGGCATCTTTATTCATGTGATTTCCCACCTAATAATCATAATTTTGCTGCAGCCAGCAAGAGAAGGTAATACTTTCACTGGAAAGGGTCGGACCGCCTGCTTCAAACTGCACGCAGCATCTTCAGGGAGGGATTCCGCAATGATTATTGTTTCTAATCAAGAGCTGTTTTCCAAGTAAATAAAACATTTGTTAAAGAGATAGGAAATTTAAGATAGGCTTTTCCATAGAGAGCTAGACAATGCTTTATTCAACAGAATTTTTTGTTTTGTTACTTATTCAACCAACAAATTCCCACATGCAGACAACTTTTAACACATCTGCAGTTGATTACTTTTGAAATATGTATGGCTACCTTGGATTGAACACACGACAATTAACCAGTTTCAAGTCCCGGTTTAGAACCAAAAAAGTGTACATCAGACTAAGATGCCCCCTTGTGCCACCTACAGGCACCAAGGACCGTAACTGTAATTTATTATTTAACTTTAACCCTTACCCACATACAACAAATCTGCAGTAGACAACTTTGAAAACATCTAGGCATAAGCACAGAAAATCCCTTTAACCCTTTCCCTCATACGACAATTCTGCAGCAGAACACTTTGAACATATTTTGTCAAAAACCTAGAAAATCTCTATAATTGATGGATACCCTATGACAAAAAGTGGAAAACATTTTGAGCAATTTCTGCTTTTGTCACTTTGTTTTCAGAAGCCGTCTGCTGCAGAGGCATCAGAAAGCGCCTATATGAGGAAAGGATTAAAAGAAAGAACAATAATTGAATAGAATTGAAAACATGGCCGTTTTTAGCAATTTCTCCTTTTGTTGCCATGTTTTCAAAAAGCCATCTGCTGCAGAATTCTGTCTTAACTATCACTTGACTTAACAGACATTTATCTATAAATTTGATTTTTATTAAAAAGTCGTATTCAAAGAGGCAAACAATGTAATGAATGTATATTGTTTTATGGTGCATCGACAGCTAAGGTCATTTAGCGCGCAATTAAATTTAATTATTCATGATCCCTGGGTAAACAAACCAGTACTAGGCTAGAAAATGTGCCTTGCCCAAGGGCACTCCACCATGACCGAATTGCCGCGACTTGGGATCGAACCAGGGACACCCTGTTTCGAAATCCCCGACGCTAACCACTCGACCAAAGCGGATTCCACTTGTCTTTTAAAAGTTCAAAGTATAATATTTTTTATTAGAGATGAAATCATTATAGTGGCAGAAGGAGAAATTTTGCTACAATGTTTTCAAAGGTTTGAAATGTGCATATTTACTGAACAGCCTTTAAGAGAATTGATATTGATAAACAAAGTTTACAACAGACAAAATAAGGAAATCCAAGATTAAGTAAAATAAGTTGTGTAATAGAGTATACAAAACCTTTACAGGATGCTTTTTTAATTCCAAATTAGATAGTGTTTGGGAAACTAAGAAACAAAGTTATCTTCAAGTTTCTATAATATTAATTACCACTGATAAATGTAAACATCTGAATTTTTAAGTGAAAAGTTTATAAACAATCCTTCAAAGAGAATTGTGAACACGAAAGAACAATGGGAAGAACAATCCAATTAAATTCTAGGTCATAGACATTTAATTATAGCATTGTCATCTTCATTGACACAAAGCGTTTTTTGTTTTAAGAAAGAAAAGTCACCAATTAAATTTCAACTCCATCCATATTTTAAAGTGACGCAGATTGCAGTTGAATCTAATTATACCTTTTGCAGTGACTTGTGACCCTTTCTTTGGCCCAGCTTGTACAATTATTGAATTTTTGTAAATGATAGTGTACTGATGGCTTATACAGGTCTTCAGTTTGTACACCCCAACTCAGATTATTTGAAATATCTACAACAAACAATTTTTAAGAAACATTCATAAAAAGGTAAATGTTCTCCTTTTTTTTAAGCCATAACATATTACTTCCAATATCAACCATTATATAAATGTTATTGATGCAGAAGATAACATCTGAAAACAGTGCCGGAAAAGGCACACATTGCTCTTTAGTTAGCACTGATCTTTTCTGCAACGTTTACTTTTATTCTTTTCACAAATCAGCTTTTTCATAAAATTCTAAATTATGGGCTTTTTTACCCCTTTCCCACATACAATAAATCTGCAGCAGACAACTGAAAATATCAAGTCCAAAATATAGAAAATATCTATCAATGATAGTTTGATTATTGTAATATAGAGTTGAAATCATGTTTTGTGGTAATTAAATGGAGAAATTGCTTATCATGAGCAATTACTCTTGTCACAATTATTTCAAAAGACGTCAGCTGCAGAGGCTTCAAAAAGCGTCTATATGTGGGAAAGGGTTAAAAAAGTCAAAATTCCTTTCAATCAGGGGCAAGGGTTTCAGTGAGTCCTGCATGTTAATTAAGCCATAAAATGATGGGATTGTCCCATCTGCTTTCTGTACCTAAAAATAGCAACAAAATACAAATATCATGCATCTCCAAGGATTGTCCTGCAAAATGTTACATGGACAAACTTAATGAAGCATCCTTTAATTACCTCTCTCCTGCATACAGATACTTTCTGACACAGCTGAAGCAGATGACTTTTGAAAACATTGTGGTGAAAGGAGAAATTACTCATGATGAGCAATTACTGCTGTTGCCACAATGTTTTCAACTGTATTCAGAAGTTGTTTGCTGCAGAACCCTAAAAAGGTTGTCTTCATCCAGGGAAATGTAAATTTGTTATACAATTTTCAGATGTCTGCTGGAAGGATCAAGGCTAATTCAGGGAATTGTAACTCTATGAAGATTTTTGACCCTTATCCACATACAACTAATCTACAGCAGATGACTTTAAAAATGTCTTAAAGCAAAAATATGAAAAATCTCTATATAAAAGTCAAACTAGTGAAAAGAGTTTGAAAAGAGTGTTACAAAAGAAGAAAAGAGTGTTACAAAAGAAGAAAGAAGAAAAGAGTGTTACAAAAGAAGAAAAGAGTGTTACAAAAGAAGAAATTGCTCATTGAATGAGCAATTAATCCTTTTCAAAGCAGTTTTCAAGTCGTCTGCTGCATATATATGCGTCTATAAGTGGGAAAAGGTTATAATCTTACATATATATAATTTTGACATACCATCATTAAAATGAAATGCACAAAGACAATTTAAACCCTCTCACACAAACAACATATCTGCAGCAGACCACTTTAAAAACATCAAGGTAAAAAATTTGGAAAATTCCTTAAAATGAAAATGTAGTGATTGAATGAAGTTGAAAACATTATGACAAAAGGGGCAATTACTCTTTCTTTCCACAATGTTTCCAATTTGTCTGCTGAAGATGTGTTTAATTCCATCTGTGCATGGGAAACTTACAGTTTAATAAAAAGCATTACAAATATTTATACAAAATTGATACATTACCTGGTATCTATATTGAAGAATTTTACTGTGACACTCACTACTGTTATGCAGTTAATCCTTCTTGTAGGAATTCAATTTAAAATTTAACACAATTGTCTCAATATATGAATATACATGAACTAATGACACTACAGTTTATTATTTAATGCATTATATACAATAACACTTTGGTTAAAAAAACTTTACAAAACCGTTTTATAAGCCTAACAATTTTATACACAGAATTAATTAAAAGTCAGTTTAGCATCGATGTCTCAATTAGTTTTAGAGACAAATTGCAAAGATCAAAACCCACTCAGAATAATACATCCACAAAATCAGACATCAAATCCGGTTTCGTATAAATTGTTTACAATCACGACCCTCGACAGGTATTTCGGTATAAAATACCTACTCACGACACATGTATCGGTCTGACTCACCAATTTTTTAAGTTATTGAACGATAAAAACCCTTAATTTCACATGCAAAGAATGATGATGTAAGATTGCTGTGCAAAAATAATGGAGTCATTACAATAACAATAATGATTATTGGTTTGCATAAATGGCAGTCTTATCATCGTCTTAGTGACGTAATTTTGATTAATGCGGTATATAGATAAGTTATCGGTAATTTTTACTCGCCCGGCCAAATTGACAAAATTGATAAAAAAAAAAGAGATGAAATTAGTAAGGACGCCAACAAAACAAAAATTAAATGTCAAGACACAATAGAAATTAAATCAGTGTTGGAAATTAATTGTTTTCTTTTCTTTTTTAACTATGTGTCTGCTGCAGATTACAGCATAAAAAGTAAATCCCTTATAACAGAAACGAGTTAAACAAAGAAACTCATTTTTAGAGTTAAAAGCAAAGTGTTTTAAAAGTGTGCCTTTCGAGTTTCAATTTAGGTAAATAGAGTTGAAAAAAGATAAGATGAGAAGATACACAACAAAATCAACATTCAAACATAAACCCTTTTAAAAAATGTGAACACATTTTGACGCATATGACGACTTTTGAAATGATTGCGGCAACTTAAAGGAGAAGTTGCTTTTTGTCATAATATAATATTCAATATCCATACTGATTTTCCAACGGTTTGCCTTGATGTAATTGAAATATTCTGTTGCTTATTTGTTGTAAGTGAGAAAGAATTAAAAAAAATATTCAGGACTTTTGATTCAGTCATACAGGGCTTTAACCCTTCCCTTTCCCACATACAAAACCTCTGCAGCTGAAGATAGTTGAAAATATTGTGGCAAAAGGCGTCAGACTCAGAGCGTTTATATGTAGGAAGGGGTTCACCAAAGTGCTCCTAAAGCTTCGTCAGGATTTGATGGACTTAGCAGGTATGCACATGCATTGAAAAAAACTCTACTCGGCAATTAAAAACACAGAAAAGCTCTATAATTGTAGGAATAATTACTGAAAAGAGTTGAAAACATTGTGGCAAAAGAAGAAATTGCTGAAAATTTTCAGCAATTTCTACTTTTGTCACAATGTTTTCAAAGTTCGTCTGCTGCAGAGGCGTCAGAAAGCGTCTATATGTGGGAATGGTTGAAGATTTTTTCTAATCCAAAATTAACTAGTGACTCATTTACCTGTGCCGGGGCAGAAGTAAATCACCGGATACAAAAAACTGTAAATATTACTATTGCTCTTTTCCATATCGATTTAACTTCGATCTCAATATTACATGTAGTTATGCCTTTATGGCATTAAGCTGACTATTACATCCTAAAGCAGTATTGTTGACAACCAAGGCGTGACTCTTCTGTGTTCGTCCACGCATCTTTGACTCGTTATTGGGTTATCTTAATCTTTACCCCCATATATTATTTTCAGGTGTTTAGAAACGCTTTGAAAAATTTGTTGCAACATACAGAAATTTGAAATAATAATTGATGCAAAGTTAAAAACGTTGAGGGAAAAGGAGATACTGCATATTTATGTTTTCTACTGTCAAGTTTGTCAAAAGATGTCTGTATCAAGTAAACTATAAACCCTTACAACAGACGACTCTGCAAACATTTAGACAAAAATATTTTAACTCAACATATGAAAGAACAATTATTGAATAAAGTTGAAAACATTGCGGCAAAAGCAAAAATTGCTCATCATGAGCATTTCTCCTAAGCTAGGCAGCATTTTGTATTTAAAAGTCCTCTTCTGCAGAGCTGTCAATAAACCTCTGTATGTGGGATTAGATTAAACCATTGTTCCAGTAATCAGTGTGTTTGAACCCTTCCCCCCCTCATATAGAAGCTTTCTGACGTCTCTGCAGCAGAAGACTTTTTAAAACATTCTGGCAAAAGAAGAAATTACTTAAAACAAGCAATTTCTTCTTTTACCACAATGTTTTCCACTTTTAGTCATAGGTTACCTATTCAATTAAAGAGATTCTCTATTTTTTGACAAAATATGTTCCAAGTTGTCTGCTGCAGAATTGTTGTTTGAGGGAAAGGGTTAAAAGTTCATAAAGTTCAAATTCAAATCCGTATTGATGGATGAATTACACAAAGGTGCAAATTACCTACATATACATGTAGTTACATTATTGCGGCGTTCATCTTGAAGTTTGTCAAGAAAGCAACTTTTATTTAAAAAAATATTACACAATTATTGCAGATATTCTATAAAGCACAATATGATTTCAATAAGTATCTGGCCGCTATTCGAAATAGACTGTTTAGACTAGTGGAACACAAATGATGCCGGTAATGCTGCTCTCACACAGTTCTGAATATCCTGTTGCAGAATTGTCGTATGAGGGAAAGGGTTAAGAAGGTCACCAGAAGTGAAAGGGTAATATTGAGGGCTGATAAAACACAGGAAATGCCCTTTTAAGAAACAGGGCCAACAAACTGTACCCAGTCTTCTATGTTTGTATACACAGCAATTGTGTACCTAACCCTGCTCAACGCTCGTGTCAACTTTTAGATTTAATTTGAGATTTTAATAATCTGATAATGTAAAACCATTTCATTATAAAACGGGTGGGGTTGGGCCGTTACCATGATAAAATGTGCTTTATTGTTCAGTCAAATGATGTCTTCAACAGATATGTCTAATTACCATTTTCAAAAGAGAAATCAAGTTTTTTTTATTTATTACATAGCCTTATCCTCTATAATACAGATCATTTTTCTGTTTTCAACTCTGCATCAAAAGCAACTTTTTACCTTTCATACCAATGACACTAAATGGAACTAGAGAAAGCGCTTGTCTCCCCGTTTGTGTGGTCGTAAGGGGAGGAAAAGAAATGATGGAGATGAATTTTGTAGTTTTGGACCTGGAGATGAATCCACAGTGACTTTAAAGTTTGGCCTATAAACCTGTAGACAATAGTGGACATGTATTGAATAAGATGCACAAGATCTGCTGGTGGTGACCAACCTGCACACCAAGTATTAACTTCCATGGCCAAAGCATTCTACAG
>JAUELF010250409.1:0-11920 GCA_031471495.1 Clinocardium nuttallii
GAGTGGAGCGGAACGGATCGGAAGGGAGCGGAGCGTGAACGGTAAATTTGTCAATTTCAAGATGTTCTTAACTGTATATATATACATACATTCAAACATATAGACACACATATATGCAGGCATACATATATATATATCTTGACCACAAACGAAGGCACATGGCTGATATAGGATCATTGAACCACCATACGTGAACTATTTTTCCCCGAAGGTTAATTTTTTTAACCTCGCGGTTCAATCATCAATTACAAATATATTGGAAAAAGATTCTCCACCATCGGTCATGACCTTATTTCCGAGAATTGTTATGTTAGTTAGTGTTACGTGTTTTGATATTGGTGTAATATAAAGTTTAGTTTTATGACAAAAAGGTTCCCTAATATTATAAGACTAATAATTAACGAAAATAAGGATCGTACATAAATTTACGTGACATTTCCAACCGCATGTGTCAATATTTTGTTAAAATCTACAATATAAGGTTTTTTTAAATTAACCTTTACCCTTATACACTAAATCTGCACGGAAGATTTTGAAAACATCTAGGCAAGAGTATGAACGAAAGTTAAGATATTGAAAAGCGATCAACACAATGTGTCAATTTGAGCATTTGCATTGTATGGGCAATTACCCTTTTGCCAAAATAGTTTCAACCCTCGTCTTCTAGTAAAGTATGAACGTATTAAACAAATAGTCGGCACGTAAGAAAGGATCAATATAGACATACGAATATAATAATCATGTAAATAAACTATGGTTTCAAATGGGTCACGATGTTCAATTTGAAATGAACCCTGCTAGTCAATAGTGTTGTTTTTGTTGTTGTTTTTGTTTTTGTTTCACTGGCATCACATATAACGTGGTGTTTAAGAATAACGGCGTTAACTACATAGTGATACATCATGTACATACACTCGTTCTGTTGACGAAGCCATCGCAATGGGTGTCAGTGTTAGAGTGGTAGGTGCGATTCAAAACATAATCAATATTCTCTACGAAGTCTGAAATACAAGCTGTTTCGGTAAATAAATGGGCCACATTGTACTTATCAATTTAGTGGCGAAAGACCACTATGCCACGCTTAGCTTCGTACGTGCATGCGCTTCAAAATTGGCGCCTTTCTAGACCAGTTACGTGCATTTGCTCTAGCATTACGAAGCATGTTATGGCCTATTTTCTTTTCAAAACAGATGTCGTTTATCTGAAATCAGTTGGCCTGTAGTATATCTTTATTTTTCATCCTATTTTAAACCTTTTTGATAATTTCATCGATTGTGAAACAGGATTTGACAACATGTATTGAACACAATCGGTGTCTGCATCCTAGAAACTCACAAAGTATTCATTATATTTCTATATAAGCGTGTGGAAAAGTGGCCCTGTTGTCTAAATACTTATATTGTTTAGTTGGTTCAGCACACACTCTCCTTTCTTAATTGATCTAAATGCTATTACTGTCTGTAAACAAGATGTTTTTAATTGTTATCGTTTATCATGGAGTAATCAATTAGCAAGTGTTTGAAAATATTATAACACTCAGAACATAATTTAGACATCCCATGAGAAAACCAACATTGTGGAGCATTGTCAGCCTACGCATGCCGCGCAGGCTAACCCGGATAGACACTTTTCGCCTGTTTGATTATCTGTTTCATGAATTATGACTCTATACATATATCCCCCTGGGACGGAATGTGTCTGTCCAGATTAGCTTGCGCGAACTGCGCAGGTTGATCTGGGATCGATACATTACGCAGAGTCCATAATGTTGGTTTTTCCATGGAAAGGCTCTTTTTTATGTTGTGCGGCCGTAACTTATTTTTTTTTTTCTTAATCGCTTTATGATTTAACCATTTTCTACGTAATGGTACATTCTGACCTTTACGTAGCAGATGAGTTTTGAAATCACTATGGTAAAAGAAGAAATTGCTTGTGATGAGCAAATTCTCATTTTGTCACAATGATTTTCCACTTTATTCAATAATTTGATATTTTCATTCATCTGCTTAGATGTTTTCAGAAGCATCTGCTGCGGATTTGTCACCTGTGGGTTAGGGTAAAGTGGCACATACCGACTATTCGTGAAATGTACAAGGTGGATTTTTTCATGCCGAGGCTTCTTGTATAGTTTAACCCTTTCCCACTTGTAGACGCAATGGGACGCATATACTGCAAACGAATGTGGACAACATTATAGTAAAAGGAAAACAAATCTATCATCTTTAAAGATCTTCAAAATATTTCCATATATATTTTCACATTCTCCTGCTGCAGGTTTATTGTATATGGGAATGGGTTAAAGGTATCGTTTGATTGTTTACATATTTCCTCCTGGGCGGTGACTGCATATTTAAACTATTTTAAATTTCATAATAAACTGCATGGCTTATACAATCTTGACAGAAAGTGTCAAAGGGGAACACTATGCGTCTATATCGCACAGTAAAGTTTCTGTACTGAGTTATGTAATCTGACAATAGTTCTTGTATGGAAATTAACATTTTGCCCTGTAATATTTTCTAAATAGCTCTTCACTTTTTGTATGTCGTAAACTAAAACAATTTCCTTGCCAATATACGAAACTTCCGGATGAATATGAGGACTCATGTCGAATGGTAGATGTGACAAATACTGTCACAAAAGCAGTTTTGTTATTTCATGATGTTTTTCTGCCGATATATAGACCAGAAACATATAGAACACCCCTATAAGTGAAAGTATAATGATTTAACCATTGTGCTAAACGGAAACATTTTTTTTAAAAATCAGCAATGGGTTTTTTTGCCATAATGATTTCAAAAATCGTCTTATTAAGCTGAGTCAGAATGCGTCTGCAAGTTGAAAACAGGTAATATATAATATATATATAAAAGTCAAGTGTTTTTCTGCATGCACATGTATGTGTCTACCCATTAACCTTTCCCCCACATACAACGACTTACAGTAAACGATTTTGAAAACATCTAAGCAAGACGATGGAACATCTAGGCAAGACGATGGGACATCTAAACAAGACGATGGAACATCTAAGCAAGACGATGGAACATCTAAGCAAGATGATGGAACATCGAAAAAAGACGGTGGAATATCTCGGCAAGACGATGGAACATCTAAGCAAGACGATGGAACATCTAAGCAAGGCGATGGCACATCTAAACAAGACGGTGGAACATCTAGGCAAGACGATGGAACATCTAAACAAGACGATGTAACATCTAAGCAAGACGATGGAACATCTAAACAAGACGATGGAACATCTAGGCAAGACGATGGGACATCTAAACAAGACGATGGATCATCTAAGCAAGACGATAGGACATCTAAACAAGACGATGTAGCATCTAAGCAAGACGATGTAACATCTAAGCAAGACGATGGAACATCTAGGCAAGACGATGGGACATCTAAACAAGACGATGGATCATCTAAGCAAGACGATGGATCATCTAAGCAAGGCGATGGAACATCTAGGCAATACGATGGATCATCTAGGCAATACGATGGATCATCTAGGCAATACGATGGAACATCTAGGCAATACGATGGATCATCTAAGCAAGACGATGGAATATCTAGGCAATACGATGGATCATCTAGGCAAGACGATGGATCATCTAAGCAAGACGATGGAATATCTAGGCAATACGATGGAACATCTAAGCAAGACGATGGAACATCTAAGCAAGACGATGTAACATCTAAGCAAGACGATGTAACATCTAAGCAAGACGATGGAACATCTAGGCAAGACGATGGAACATCTAAGCAAGACGATGGAACATCTAAGCAAGACGATGGAATATCTAGGCAATACGATGGAACATCTAAGCAAGACGATGGAACACCTAAGCAAGACGATGGAACATCTATGTCAACGAAAAAATAATTGCGGTTGGAAAGTTTCACATTATGAACAATCTCTCCTTTTGCTCCAATAACACGATGAACAATCTCTCCTTTTGCTTCAATAACACGGTGCTGTATATTCGTCTGAGTGTAGAAAGGGGTTAAATGAGGCTTGTGCACACTTGATAATTGTCCATCCTTAAAGTAAGATCACAGCATGATAAACCTTGTAATAATTGACACGAAGGCACGCTATTTAACTGCATCAAAGGTTGATGCTATACCTTGTAAGGAAGGATTACACAACAACACCTTATGAAACCCGACAGAAACCATGGAACACCACGGGTTTCATAGTGTTGGCGTTAATAATCTTGAATAAGCAAAACAACAACGGAAACGGCAGCTTTTGTTACATGACACCTTCGATAAATACTTGGTTGGCGTCAACACTGTGTATAAACGTTTGTGAGAACAATGAACGCTCATATGAGTCGGCGATTGCGCATTTGTAGTCCTACCAGTGTCTTTACTAATCGTAAAACATAATATTTTATATATTGACATTAATTAACGTAAACTTTAACAACAGCTATACTAATACGTGTTTATTTTGTACGTGTAGATATATTTAGAATACAAAGGTACCGGACCATAGTTTTCATGACATCGCTCTACTATAATAAGCGGTTTGTTCGAAATCGTTCATACTGCTGGCTGTCATTGATGAAAACATATACTTGACATTGATGGCGTGCGGTAGAAATGCTGCGACTGGTGATGTGTGATTAATGTCCCGACACGACACCCGAGTATTCCGGATGATGATCACCGGGTACTCTATGACTCATGATTGCATTCGAGGTCTAATTGATTCTTTTTGACCAGGGACGTATCACAATCTGATATATTTTTACAATCGGTGCAGGGCCTTTGATATAAGATGCACGTTAATGCTTCATTCTGACATTGGTTCAAGAATGTATTGTTTTTTGGGTATTTCTAATATTCAAAATCAATAATATTGTTTCAATTGTTATATTACGGTTATCTTATTAATTCCGGGTGCAAACTTTGAACAAATTCACAGAAAAAGTAAAGGTGTTACTTTAGAGATTTATACAATTACTGCATTACGGAATTAGGTCAGCTACGTGCCTGATCGCTAGTTGCTCCTTTCTGAGAAAACGATAATCCTTAACCTACACTACCTATATACAACATTTACGCATCCTAAGAAATAAATTTTCCTGTTGCAACTAGGTTTGCCACATACATGTGTCAAAATGTGCCAGCAGGTATCGGTCAAAATAAAACTTCCGAAATAGTCTAATGATTATTTTAGCGATTACTAACAGGCAGACGTATTTTGACGTTTCTGCCACAGACCGGCCTAATAAAAACACTACTACAAAAGCAGGGATTGCTCATTGTGAAAGTGTTAATTGGTAGGGTGAAAACGCCACGTTCAGCAATGTAATAGAACATTGGACAAGTAAGTATCATTTCATGCGTACAATTTACTAAAACTTCCAATGGTTCATTGAGCCGTTCCACAAGAAAACCAAAAGTATGACCTCTGCGTAATGTATTGTTCCAGATCATGCTGCGCAGTCCGCGGGCCTACATATTCCTGAAACAGAAAATCCACAGGAGGCGAGAAATGTCTATCCGGGTAAGCCTGTGCAGCATTCTTAAACTGATCCAGGTCGATATATTACGCAGAGACAATACTGTTGGTTCTATCGTGGAACGGCTCATTTAGAAAGGTTTGTAGAGTCTTAGTTATATTGTGTGAAGGGTGATAATGGTTCCTTAATGTCTTACCTGCTTACATATAAAAACGGTTGACGTTAAAGCCGTCGCTTAGCATTGGTTTTGTAATAAGTATGTGCGTGCTTGTTTCTTTGAATGGTGTTGAACGCCGGCGCGTCGTTTTTTCAGTTATATCAAGGAATTGTCTATGTAAGTCACCATTTCTACCAGTTATCAGTTATACTAGTTCATTCACCTGTAGCCAAGGTTTATGTATAAGGGGACACTTATACTGCCTTGCTATGGAGCTAGCTTTAATAGCGACGTGGTAGAGCGTTCGCCTTCGGACTAAAAGGTCCAAGGTTCGGGCCCTGATCAGGTCATACAACAGCGAGTCAGCCGGATTGATAATAAAAAAACACCCGAGCGCAAAGGAGAGCAAGCAGCTATTATTATCATCTGTATCGTTCAGGCCAACACTTACGAAGTCAAATGTACGTTATACCTGTTAGTTCTTTCCCACTTGCAGACGCATTTGCAGCTGATGACTTTTGAAAACATTGTGGCAAAAGGAGAAATTGTTCATGAGGAGCAATTTCACCTTTTGCCACACTGTTTTCAACACCAATTAATGATTTATCTCTCATTTAAGGCATAAAGACAAATAGTCTGGATTTGTTAAAACCCTTTCTCTCATTAAGGGACTTCCTGACGCCCCTGTAGCAGACAACCTCTGAATACAATGTTGCGAAACACGAAATGCTCTTGTTAATATGAAGGTGATATTTCGCATTTTGTCTAATGTAATCTTTGCTAGTACTCTCGTATGTGGGAAAGGGTTATATAGCATAAACAATGCTGAAATCAAATACAAAAACAAACACAATGAGACAAGTATTTAAGTGTTTTGAAGTTATGTAAATATTACGACACGGGTGGCTGTCCGGATCAAACTACAAGAAACACAAAACGAGCACGTAAGCGGCCTATTTGATTACGTGATCGCTTACAGCATTGACAATTTAAGACCCAGTATAAGCGAATGTCTTACAAAAGAACAAATTGTACGCCTTCTCCGTCGCTGATTAATACATGGATTGACTCTTAATCAACGTAACTATATAGTGTTACAAGGCGCTGTTAGACCCGTTAAGCATTAAGACATGGTAGTGACTTAGTTTCAAATTACTGAGGGTTGATAAGTTAACGACCCTTTCGTTCAAAAACCTCTCGTAAGGTTACCCAAGGAAGGTTTACGGTTTCCATAGTGATTTAGAGTTGGGTCAACAGGTCTTGATCTCGATTCAGTCGTGGAACTTGTTCACACCACAATGGCTTGAAATGAGAAGGGCCGCGTAAGTAAGAGAAGGGCTAATATTGGTTCTCAACAGTGATGGTAAAATATCTCGGATGACGTTTGAAAACATTTTGGCGAGAAGAGAAATCGCTTTCTCTTTTAGTGGCACTATTTTAAATTGTGTTCAATAATATTAATTCTCATTTATAGATAATTTCCGTATGTTTGCTTAGATGTTGTAACAGTCGTATACTGTAGCTGTATTATATGTGGGAAAGGACTTTGGGAAAGGACTTAGGACAAGTTCTGCATCTGTATAGCAGCAGCTTTCGTCGCCATTTCTTAAAATGCATTTACTCATGTTTATTGTTTCACACAAATAACTAGAAGCTTAGCTCCATTCAATCCATGACAATATTTTATTTAATGGTGACTGTGTACTAAAATATCCTGTTGGCCCTTCTTGTCCTGGCATACCGTATTGGTGTTGTGTAGCCGTCTTCGATTTCATATGACTCTCATTCTCAAGCCGTAATGGACAAAAAACATAAAGGCTGCCACCTCGACGTAACATTCCTTCGGTTGCGTGTCCGTCTATGCTGTAACCGAGGTTGGCGGTCTTAAATGTTCCACAAGACGTTACCAGATCTGTGACAAAAGGTCGTGAGAAAGAAAGTAAAAATGACGCGACAGTAGTAAATGTCGCAAAACAGTTATTCGAAATTATAGGTTTAATTGAATCGGTGTTCGATGAAGCTCAATACAGCCTGGGCATATGGACAGCCTCCCCAGAGTCGCGTGTTTATGATTGCATGTAGTTTGGACACATAGGTATAACTTTTGACAAATGATTGGACTTGTGATCCCAACGGTTGCTACTAACATAAACCGTTTTAGATACAGCATACAATGTTCAGGTAATCGAATTCATTATAATAGGAAACATATCACAGCAGCTGAGGTTTATATGTTTCACTATTTTGTTACTTTAATAAAAATAACAGCAAATGCCTCTCCCTTTTAAACGATATAAACAAAAGGAAAAGTCGAAGGCTATTTGACTGTAAGTGCTAGGCGAACACAAAGTGAATAAAGGACTTCAGTTGAATCATATTGAAAGCGCTTTAATATGACGCTCATATCGATGCTTACGCAACCGTTTTGGAAGCAGGTCAAATAGGTAAACCACATTTCAAGGTATCACTTTTGATAAGTAAATTGAATCCGTTTAATTAGCCCCTGTAGGTCTATATTCTCACGGTGACCATATGAACAAGAGCCGCGACAGGTGATTGTGTTTTATAAGGTGTCGCATTAATGGTATCACTTACATTTACTAGTGCGTAATAATTATAAAGGCTAGTCTGGGCTACACTTCCAACGTATTTATCAAAAGTCACATTATCCAAAGCTATATTACTTGAAGTAATACGGTAACGGCTGTGGTACGAAAGTGTGTATGTACAGACTCACCTGAATACTATACGCATATGCAATGAGATCTTAAATCGCAAGACGCGGTTCCCCAATTTGTACCGTTAATTTACATGTCTCGTGTATCATATTCGTGTCGCTGAAACAGAAACCAGCTCGTAAACCTATATTGAGACGGCAACAGAACAAAAACACGTGTTTGATATCGTGACACGGCTTTGGGTAAACGACTCTGGGGACACTTCGATCAGTGAAGACATAGACGAGACTGCACCATCGCTCAGTGTGGCCAGAGTCTTCGTTGTTCGCCATTCAAATAATCACATAATAATCCTTATACCGCTGAATTCCTGCAACTCATCAACAATAGGTCCTTGGCCGCACTATATGTCAGAATGCATGATCATAACATACAGAGTTTCAATAACTACGCCCCCTGATGGCAATTTTAATAGGTATATATCTTATAACGATAATTATGTTCCTAAATGACTAAATCAAGATAAAATTATCATCGAAATATGGATGTCAAATTCAAGTTAAATTCCTTTTACGTTTCATAATTGTTACATATACCCTATTTGTTCATATACTCGATTAATGCTTACCATATGCCTATCAAAATGGACGTAATTAGGTAGTAATTGTAGTTCTTGGAACTATGTAAGGAAAGTTGTAAAGTCGATCAGATCTTAATATATGTCGTTACAATCTATACCAAGACGCATGTTGAATCATACCAGCTATAAGGTAAAGTGTACAAATGATATAAAATAATTAATAATATCGAGTCTCATTTTGCACAACAGCATAACGATCCATGTGACAACAAGAGCTGTGAAAAAATGGTCGAACTCGTGACAAACCGTCGTAAATCACCGTAAACGGCGTTGAATTTCCATGTCCCCTATTATATTTACTTCTCAAATGCTGACTTCTTTAATTTATAGCATGTACAATGAAATGAGTTATTGTTGTCAACACAACGACCACGTCGTTATCTCAGACGATATGTTTCGCCCCTTATTGTTTGATAAATAGGTTTCGGCACCCCAGGCGAATAGGTCAGTTATTACCAATATTGCGAAAAAGTGTCTGTAATTGATTGTTTGAATAAGTGACATCATTGAAAAGTACAACTCTACGTGTATAGTATGTGTGTGCCCCGTCTAGCGATTATGGGTGTCAATGATAACGCGCCCTCAGCTTAGACACCACTAAAAGAAACATAGAGCAGGTGGGGGCTACACTTCCAGATATTTTTCAGATATGTGTTTAGGTAAATATAACATACATACGAACCGAGATGGATGCAGCCAGATGTCCATACAAGGGGGGGGGTTTCAGCTCTTTTCCCCACAATTTCTCTCTCATTATTAAAGCAAAATCTGTAATGGGGGTACTCAAAAGAATCGTCTCATTGAGTACCCACACCATAGGGTTAGCGGTTCAAAGACGGATTTCAGAACATGCATAACGTCCATTATCCAGAGCTCTGGATGCACACCCACTCGAATCTTGCATTAAAAAACTTGGAAGACGCGGCTCAAGAAATATAGAAAACAACTTTTAGTGATTATGGAAATTGTTTTATATGCGAACAGTTGACGTATGTATACAGTCAAACAGTCTGACCGGACGGACAATTCAATGTCTTATTGTATGTAGTATATACTCTGGTGTAAAGTGAATTTAAATGAGAATTATTACCAGATACTGGTTCGTGCTTTCGTTAGGGAAGTTCAATTATACACCCACATGCAATTTACTCACTGTGTAAACATCAGGCTTTCTTTAAAAACACGTATGGGACCAATGGGGCCGGGTGTTTTTTCATTAGTATGCCTAATTTGTTATACACATGTCAATATAATAACATATTTACTTTCTTACCATATATTCTCACTGAAATGCTGGTGAAAGCATCCATTAAAGACTTTTCATACAAACCAAATATATATAAGAGATTCAGGGTGAATATATAAACTGCCAATCGGGGTGATGGTATAGCTGTCAAGGGCAGCCACGTTCAGACCTTTCTATAGGACATGGGCCATACATTACTCTACTAGGATTGGAAACATATCTGAACGTTGATAAGCATAAACATGTAATGTTGGTGTATTGGTGGAGCGTCACGGGTACGTGTAATCGTCTCGTTGGTGTATTGGCGGAGCGTCACGGGTACGATCCTCGGTCGGCTCGTACCAAAGACTTTAAAGTGACTTTCCCTCCTTGACAATAAGCATTGGGATTAGGTTGTTGTTGTCAAGATAAATGGACCGGAAGTACTGGTTATTTACCCGGGAAACGCTATGACGTACTAGGACATTGTTGAGAGCGGCGTCAAACACCGTGAAAACAAAACCAAACAAAGTAAAGCATTTCAAAATAGAAAGAAAAACATCAACATATTTTTAAAATGCTGAACAAAATCAATTTCCCACTTGAAAATATAATCGAAGGTTAATATGCTTGAAGGTTGGTTAGACAGTCATTGCAATGAATGATAATGCCGTAATATCTAATTTGCATACTTAGATGATATTTCCCATGTGGGCTGTTACAAATAAACAACAAACGATGTTTTGACACATGTATTCGTGATTCACCAGTCAAGTTGTGTTTGCCAATATTTTCATGTTGTTCCTATAACGTTATCTCGAAGCAGTTCATACGCGCGTTTGTATTTCGAGGCATTTAAAACATCGAGGCAAAAGGAGAACTTGCTCGTAATGATAACTATTACCTTTGACATAAGGTCATCAAATTTATAGAAAACGTGTATTTTCATTTAAAGAGATGTTTTAATGTGTGTTCAATGTTGTATTCTATATACTCTGCTGCAGATGTGATGTATGTTGAAAGGGGTTATCGTGTGTTTAGAACTAAAGTTGTTATCTATATAAAACACTTTTCAATTGCTTACATTGTTCATATCTTCCTTTTATATATATATATATCAATAAAGCCTCGCATTTACATTTGTTGACCAAAGAACATATCTCTATATTATACCATAAAGAGTTAAACATGTCTAAGGATGCGCGCGACTCGTGCATCCGGGTTAGTTCGATCGAAGATGACTATCGGTCTGTCATTGATATGCAAATAAGGGCAAAACCAATTAATCCTTGGCATCAAAAGCATATTTCTATAATCTAATAATCTCAATAATATTGCCCAAATTATCTTTAATTTCCTTTGCATAGGACATTATATTTCTTCTTTTAAATGTTTGAATATTTATTATTTTGCAGAAAAGAACAGAAAACTGTGACAGTGGATATTTTTTAATCTTAGCGGTGCTTCAGTAAGACTACAGTTAATACAATTCTAACAAGTGTAGCGATAACATCTGCCTGTACATCAATACTATATGAATCAAATCAAGAGTGTTTGACAGAAGTTTCTTGAAATGCTTCTGAAACTAAATAGCTAATCGAAAAAGATCGCAATGGCTGATCTTGATCTTTGTTTGTTACTCATGTGCTTAATATTGTTCTTGCTGGAAAACCGTTCGTCTGTTCGCATTGTATGTGGACAAACGTTATAAAACTGAATATTCCAGGGCTCTAGAAAACCGTT
>JAUELF010250419.1:0-11920 GCA_031471495.1 Clinocardium nuttallii
TTTTTATAGTTTCATCTTTACCTTTATAAGTGAGATGTAGTATATGTTTTTATAGTTTCATCTTTACCTTTATAAGTGAGATGTAGTATGTGTTTTTATAGTTTCATATTTACCTTTATAAGTGAGATGTAGTATGTGTTTTTATAATTCAATCTTTACCTTTATAAGTGAGATGTAAACACAAATAAGATTGATCACTTACAGTATTCACTCACTGAATAAAGTTTTTATCTCAATCCTTACTTTAAATGAACTCTCTAATTTTGAACCGCGTCAGACGATATGAGGTCTTATTGCATCTGTGTAAAGTAAAAGACTCAAATCGCAAGATGAGTCTTATACAATTATATATTTCAGCGTACAGCAACATTTCAACTTTACGTGACTGATGTCAATGATAATAAGCCTAAGTTTCAAGGCATTCCGTATTTCTGGACATTTAACGAGGTAACGAAAAAATGTGTACCTTATTACATAATAAGTTTATTACAGTGTATATATTTAACGTTACACCATGTAAACATACATTGCATTTGCAGTGAACAATGTTGAACAGAATATGGGGAATGGGTTTGCCGTTCTGAACAGTCTTTTAGTTGCCATGAGCCATTGCAGCATAACCAGTACTGTGCCTCTTCAAATATCGTAGACCCAGAACAGCCTTCGAGTTCGTTACTGATAAATCGAGATGTCGCAAGAAGCAAACGCTACTCAATTAATTTAATAGAACCTTTTATAAAGGTAATGATGGCAATACGAGCTTCAGGATTCAACAGCATAAATGTTAATTTGTTTTATTTGATTAACTTTGTAGACACATAGTGGTTCAAAAACATATGAAACGTTTGACCTCGTAAGCGCCACAGACCCAGACAGAGGAAGTAACGGTACAGTAAGATATTCCATACAAGTAAGTTTTTGAATTTATATAATTTATCCTTTTAAATTTTAAATTAAATTCTCTTTTATAACTGAACATTGTTTTAAACGTCCGCAATGATATACAAAGTTATAAAAGTGGATGTTTTGTGAATTGATATATCATCAGTGTATACATTTTTGTTTAAACACTGTTGAATAGGTTTATTCTCTCATTTAGTTCAAATGGCTGTATAGCAAAGTTCAGAGATTACTAATACGGATTAGAAGTCTCTCAAATAGTATCATCAAAGATGTGACTTATTACATAAATATATGCAGCGCCTCGGTGTTGCAGTCTTTAGAGCCTACGCCAAAAGAACGGCATATGAGCCGCCCCGCGAGAAAACCAACATTATGGACTCTGCGTAAACTGTCGACCCGATCCACCTAAGCATGTCGCGCAGGCTAACCCGGACATATCATTTTCAACTTTTGTGGATTTTCTGTTTCAGGAATCATTACTCTATACCTCTATCCCCTGAGACGGAATGTATTGGCCCGGATCAGTCTGCACGGACAGCGCAGACTGATCTGGTCGATACTTTTTGCAGATGTCATAATGTTGGTTTTCTCGCGGGATGGCTCATATGGATATAGTGGCATATTTAGCCTCTCATACCTGTTTGTTGTTTAAACAATAAACAATCAAACACATTTAAAGACAATTGAATCGAAACCGGCAGTGGGAAAGGTGTTCACGCAACATGTACAGGTTTTAGTATCTATTGAACACAGGACTGTTGTTCTTAAAATAAAACTTGAAATATACGTCATTAACACTAGATACTGATTAAATATATCATCCATCTCTTATTTGGCTGACGCCAGTAGCTACATTATCATGATGCCCAACTGTATCTGATTTGTTAAATGAAGTTTAATAGTTTAATCAATTTTTAGTACCATAATATTTTATTAGTGATGCTCTGCAAAAACCAGCCATAGGACTATACATTTCTGTAACATGTTGATCGAATTAAATGTGCGCATTCATGTACCCGCTGCTCGTAAAAACGCATAGAAGATCTCAAAACATAAAAGAGTGTTCATTTGGACTTTAAGCGTGGATACGCAGGCATTTATTATCTACATTTGTAACACATATGCATGCAGTTTTTATCTACATTTGTAACACATATGCATGCAGTTTTTATCTACATTTGTAACATATGCAAGTAGTTTTTGTCTACATTTGGAACACATATGCAAGTACAACATACGCAGGTATTTCTTATCTACACCTGTAAAACATACGCAGGCAGGTTTTATCTACACCTGTAAAACATACGCAGGCAGGTTTTATCTACACCTGTAAAACATACGCTGGCAGTGCTATTCTACATGTGTTAAACATACGCTGGCAGTTCTATTCTACACATGTATAAAATACGCCAGGGTGGCGGTTTCTTAGATCAACGCTCATTTTCTCTTTTTCGTTTCAGCCTGTCAATCAGGTATGTATGAAGTCACAATAATTTAAATAACGACACAAAGTTCAATGTATCAGATGAATACACCAATTGGCTCCAAAACACTCAAAGTTTGTGCTCAAGAATCTGATTGGTTTAAATGACCTCATTCTCGAAATCGACCAATCGGAAACCTGCCTTGGAGTTTAGAGTTTATTTATGAAAATAGAGAAATGTTCAGAGCATTCTCGAAATCGACCAATCGGAAACCTGCTTTGGAGTTTAGAGTTTATTTATGAAAATAGAGAAATGTTCAGAGTTGAATATTTTCACGACCTAAACTGTCAAATTAGAGTCATTGGAGTTCTAAAAAATGTCAGTAAACATCTGCTTCTTTAAAGTTCATCTGGAAAACATCTCTAGTACACATACGTTGTGTTGGTAATCTTAAACAAATGAAATATATCTTTAATCTTAAATTGTAATCATTTCCCTTATACGACAAATCTGCAGCAGACGACTTTGAAAAGAAGAGAGTAAAGACTAGAGAAACACTCTATAAATATAGTATATATATAAAAACATTGTGGTAAAAAGACAAATTATTCATTGCAATATTTTTTAAAAGTCATCTGCTGCAGAAGATTCATAAAGCGTTTATATGTTGGAATAGTTTTAAGACAATCGTAGTTGTCTGTGCTTTTGGATTACGTTCTAAATACATATTAACAGAGTTGATGTGTATATACATTTACTCATTTTGGTCGCCAAATTGTTTTGCTAATACATTTGATTCAATAAGTATTGATATAAGATAGTATAGGCGTGTGTATATGTATCGCGTTGTATGAACGTGTTTACCTTTTCCCACATACTACAAATCTGCAGCAGACGCTTTTAAATATATGGAAACTATCTTTTAATTAAAGTATCATAATCGATTAAATTTGAAAACATTTTGACAACAGTAGAAACTGTTTATAATGAACAAGGTCTACTTTTGCCACATTGTTTTTAACAGTCGTCTGTTGTATATGTGCTAGTAAGTAGGAAAGGATTAAACATCTCATGTTGACAGTCGCCGGAAAGAAAGGAAGAGTACAACCAAACGTTCGCCATTGATGCCACGACGGGAAAGGTCATCGTCAACCAGAGTACGACAGTAGACTACGAAAAGAACAGTTACTACCAGTTTACAGTCTTCGCCAGGGTGAGTATACAGGATCGTCGTATGGCTGAGCGTGACATGCGTTACGCACACACATTCGCGTTCAGTTTATTTATTACTTGAACATTTAAAACTAATCACCCCGGTGTACGTTATATATCACTGTCTATGCTTTCATTCAACATATGAGCTGTCCCGCGAGAAAGCTAACATTGTGGACTGTGCGTAAAGTATCGACCCGGATCAGCCTAAGCATGCCGCGCAGGCTAACACGGATATATACTGTTGATTTTTTTGTTTCAGGAATCATATACCTCTATCCCCCTGAGACGGAATGTGTCGGTTCGGGTCAGTCTGCGCGGGCTGATCAGGGTCGATACATTACGCAGAGTCCATCATGTTCTCACGGGACGGCTCATATAACACAGCGCGTATACAATATCGTACTGTTGAGCGTGGAACGCGTTACGTATACAATATCGTACTGTTGAGCGTGGAACGCGTTACGCAACCAATATCGTACGGTTGAGCGTGGAACACGTTACGTATACAATATCGTACGGTTGAGCGTGGAACGCGTTACGTATACAATATCGTACTGTTGAGCGTGGAACACGTTACGTATACAATATCGTACTGTTGAGCGTGGAACACGTTACGTATACAATATCGTACGGTTGAGCGTGGAACGCGTTACGCAACCAATATCGTACGGTTGAGCGTGGAACGCGTTACGCAACCAATATCGTACGGTTGAGCGTGGAACGCGTTACGCAAACATTTCCGTTCATTTAAGTTATAAATGTTGACCAGAAATAATATAATAAAGACTTACATGTATACATAATATCCAAACTATGAGTTTTTAATTTATAGAGGTTTAACGTCATTTATGACTTAACTTTAGTTATGTGACCACGGCGACAGAATACTTATTCATGATCCCTTGCTCGAGAGTAGGAAATGTGATTTGCCATGATATCCGGGAGTAGAGATCGAACCCGGGACGCGCTCGGTTTCACATTCCCAATGGTTTTCACTGGACCACGGCGGATTATACATTTTCCATGGAAGATCTCATATATCTCGGTCGGGATTAGGGCAATATTCATTATTGCAACGTGTTTTAGCTTTTTAGATATTATTTGTACTTTCCTGAAATGCGTGATGCAATCATATATATAAAGAGGTATAGTAACATATGTTTTCAAAGTCGTCTGCTGCAGATTTGTTTTGTGGGTATACTGGAACACCTTTAGCAACAGTCTGCTATGCTGATTTAAGTTTTTATTTCTATTTAAACATATCGCAATAGAAATGGTTTTATTATAAAGTAATGGCCTTCGAGGTCAACCTCCCTTGAATTTGATGGGGGCGTATTTGCTTTCGTCACAATATGCGCACTCATTGTTTTCGGGGGTCATCGTTATTGTTATTCAATCGATTACACAACACGTGCTTCCAACAATTACTCAGCTTATTATCAAATAAAACGAAATATTATCTTAATTACTAAAATCTTTATAAATCATCATTTTCTCATACAACACGTGCTTCCAACAATTACTCAGCTTATTATCAAATAAAACGAAATATTATCTTAATTACTAAAATCCTTACAAATCATCATTTTCTCATATTATCAAACAATTAAATTGGAATTTACATAAATAAAATAAGGTTATTAAAAGCTTCCATTATCTTATTCTTTTCTTGTAATTGTCAATGTAGCTGTTATTGTTGTAGGACCTTGGAACACCCCCGTTGACATCCAGTACAAATCTTATCATCCAAATAAAGGATGTACAAGATCAGCCACCATTCTACACCGGAATACCTTACAGGACCGCTATTAATGAAAATATCCAAAAGGTACGAACTTATTCCATATTTTAAAAAATTCCGAACGTTTTGAGTATACATTTAGGCCTTGTAGATTCCGAGTTTATTGCTTAAACCGATTGTTTTACATGAATTATTCAGGGTAGAAAAATGAAAACATTATATCTTAATACATGACCATTGAGTATGTACATGTAGTTAGTTTATCGTTTATCGGAAAGTGCTACATCTCGATTTTACCGTTTGATTTACACGAGAATCCGAAAATCTTTATTCATGAATGTTTTGGTATTCCAGTTATTTAACGATTACGACAAAAAGACTAATAAGAAGGTCACTGTGCTTCGTTTCTTTAATTGGTGCTGTTTGCCGTTGTCTAAACTATTTCAGTTATATCACGGCGTTTCCTTGGTAATTTGCCACTACTTCCGGTGTAAATTACCCTGACAGTTCATTTATATCACGGCGTTTCCTGGGTAATTTACCAGTACTTTAGGTGTAAATTACCCTGACAGTTCATTTACATCACGGCGTTTCCTTGGTAATTTACTAATATTTCCGTTGTAAATTACCCTGACAGTTATTTATATCACGGCGTTTCCTTGGTAATTTACCAATACTTCCGTTGTAAATTTCCCTGACAGTTCATTTATATCACGGCGTTTCCTGGATAATTTACCACTACTTCCGGTGTAAATTACCCTGACAGTTCATGTATATCACGGCGTTTCTTGGGTATTTTACCAGTACTTCCGGTGTAAATTACCCTGACAGTTCATGTATATCAAGGCGTTTCTTGGGTAATTTACCAGTACTTCCGGTGTAAATTACCCTGACAGTTCATTTATATCGCGGCGTTTCCTGGTTAATATAACCTTAGTATCAAGCTTGCGGGCCAGACTCGTCAGAATGACCGTAGCAGCACTACGAGTTATGTTTGTGAGTAAGTGGATTTTCGGCGAGTGAATACAAAAATCCGCCTTTGTTCTCCGATAGTCTATTCTATCTCGCCAGATAATACGCCCGAAACATTGGGGAATAGCTATTGACAAAAACTCTTCACGCAAGTTATTGAATCTTGCGGGTATCTCATATTAAGGAATAACATTTTAATAATTGCTGTTCTGTTTGATTATTGTGTATTTTTCGTTGTCATTAGATAAATGAAAAACCAACAATCTAGACCGAGATAAAACTGCAAGTGATAATTGCTCATATTGAAAACATCCTTTTTTGCCACAATGTTTTAGACTTTATTTTATAATTTAAGTTTTGTTGATAGGTATTTCATGTGTCTAGATGTTTCCGAAGTCGTCTGCTGCTGCAAATGCAATGTATGTGAAGAATGGTTACTACTATATCGCAAAGTCGCGTAGATCTGTAAGGAAAAAGATGAACATTTTCCAACATGTAGACGCATTTGGACGTCCCTGTAGCAAACGATTTTTGAAAACATCGTGAAAAAGGAGAAATTGCACATAATAAGTAAAATCTCCTTTTGCCATACTGTGTTAATATCGTTTCAATAATTCAACTTTCCATTGGTGAATTTTTAATAGTTTTGCCAAGGTGTGTCTAAAGTCGTCTGTGACAAATGTGTTGTACCGTCTGCGGATTAACCTTCTGTCGTACATGTTTAGGGGGATTACGTTATCAGTGTGAACGCACAAGACGGGGACTCAGGAGTATCAAATAAGGTGAACTACACGATAGAACCAGGTAATTATTGTTTACACTGCATGTCTCGATATATAATAAAATAAAACCCAGGTACTCCTTTACCTTTATGAGCCGTCTCGCGAGACAACCAACATTGTGGACCCTGATCAACCTAAGCAAGCCGCTGCTCAGGCTAACCCGGACAGACACTTTCCGCCTCCTGTATATGTTCTGTTTCAGGAATCGTTACTCTATACATCTACCCCCCTGAGACGGAATACGTCGGCCGAATCAGTATGCGCGGACAGCGTAGGCTGATCTGGTCGACACATTACGCAGATGTCAAAAAGTTGGTTTTCTCGCGGGACGGCTCATATGCAGTGGAAAAGAGGTTGTTAGCGATGTATTATGCTCCGGTTTATTTGACACGACGGGTCGGGGCTTTGTTGGAATCTCTTCATATATAGTGTCGGTGCATGACAGACTATCCGTGAATGAAAACTGAAAACCCAATACCACGCATTACAAAAGTATGATGTTATAGCGTAATTTTGTGTTCCACAGAACGTTGAAATAAAGACATGTCTCTCGACCTTCGGTCTCGCGAGATATATATTTTTTCCCACGCGCCTCGTTGAAGAGTTTACGGTCACGGCGTATCGCTACTGCAGTATATAGAGGATATGTGTTTGTTCAGAGTGGATATGGAATATATATCATCGAGAAGTGATACACCTTTAATATTTTCACGAGCATGTAGCGCGAGTAAAAATGTTACAATTGTATCACTTTGAGATGAGATACATTCCATATCGCAAAACAAACATATTTTCTTTTATTTTATGCTAATTAATGACGAAATAATGGAACTATTTAGTGTCTTCTTACCTGTTCAGTCAAGAACGGATATGTGCGAATGTCATATTCAAACACAGTTTGTCCGCCATATTGAAAAGTTGTAACGAGAACAAAAATGGAACACATCTATATGTTTTCTACACTATGTCGGACAATGACAATAAAGCTGATTTGTTAAATTCGTAAACAAAATAGTTCCGGCATACCTATATCACTCACACTGTGGGTGATATGGATTTTATTTCACTTTCACAGTATCTCATAATTTAGCATGGAATAAATAGATTCTCATCGGACCAACACTACTGTTTAAAGTCCTCTGTTATCTAAGTGATATATATAGGCGAAGCGTGAATGCTTCTTTCTACGCTATGCCAAAAGACTCCTGCTCGAATATAATTTAAATTAACAATAGTTTATAATAAAAGTGTGTTCATTACAATGAACATGTATCCTAATGCTGCACGTATATAATTTGTATTCAGAATTTCAGGCAAAGTTGTGTTAGTTTCGTTATCTACCGCTTCACATTTGTATTTTTTTATATTCTCAATTTCAAGTAAAAATTGTACAAGTCTTTATTTGTTATCCTATTGAATGTAAGCAATAAATATGTGGTGTATTTATATTTACCTACATGTAACACACACACGTTTTATGTGGTGTATTTATATTTACCTAACACAAGGTATATGTGGTGTATTTATATTTACCTAACACACGTTTTATGTGGTGTATTTAGATTTACCTAACACACGTTATATGTGGTGTATTTAGATTTACCTAACACACGTTTTATGTGGTGTATTTATATTTACCTAACACACGTTATATGTGGTGTATTTATATTTACCTAACACACGTTATATGTGGTGTATTTATATTTACCTAACATACGTTATATGTGGTGTATTTATATTTACCTAACATACGTTATATCTGGCTGCTAGTTTAAACAGTCATCCGAACGACTTGTTTGTCTAAACAATTGTTTTGTTCTCATCGAACAGCGGTAACAACCTAACACGAAACACTACAAATAACATCTGCTATATAGAAAAGGGGTTCGCAAAATGTTACGCTTTTTTTAAAAACAGGCCAGTGCGATAAATTCTTCGAGATTGATGCTGTTGGTAAAATAATAACGGCCCGTGAGATAGACCGTGACACCGGTCCTATACAAGAAGTGTCTGGAGTATGTACCCTCGTTGTGGTGGTAAGATTCGTTACCGTTATTTGCAAACAAGCAACACATGAATAACAACATCATTGTTAAATATAAGATTGCATGAATGCGAAGACTAATCTTGGACTTTATTGTTTGAGCTTTGCGAAAAAGGTACAAATTGGCATTTGTACAGTTTTTTCTAACCCAGACAAAGTGTTGACACAACTTGAAACATTGGTTGAAGTACCAAGCAAGTCTGTGGAAGCTAGCCGACACTCGACCGATACGTCGCATTAGATGTATATTTAACTATGCATTATTTAACTCACGACAAACATAATGCTTTAATGCTTCATGCCATTGCTATCATTTCATAACAGTGAGTTAACAGGTTATGTTTCATCAGACGCGAACATAACTATTTTGTTATCATGTTTACAGGCATATTATAAGAGACCAAACACTTATGTATGTATCGTTAACATCGACTTAATGACACCATTCCTACATGTAATATGAGTGTGTACAAGACTTCAATACTAGAACTTTGATTCAAGCTAATGTATGATTCCTACAAGCTATATGGGTGTGTACACGACTTCAATACTAGAACTTTGATTCAAGCTCATTTATGATTCCTACATGTTATATGAGTGTGTACACAACTTCAATACTAGAACTTTGATTCAAGCTCATTTATGATTTCAAAACGGTGTTGGACATGATTGCTTTTATCAAACGCAGCTAAAGTTCTTGTGTTATCATGTTTACAGGCGGAAGAGATCGAGGGGACATATATTCAGTATGGCAACACAACTACAAACACGACCGTAGTTGTCGTTATAAACGACCTTGACGACAACCAGCCTAAATTCGATAGTCGCGTGTATGATGCCTCGGTACAGGAAAACGCCCCAAATGATATTCCTATAACTATCGACCCCGGAAATATCATCGCCTACGACAATGACACCGTAAGTGGTTACCTTAAAACTATACAGATACTTTCTGACGCCTTTGCTGAAGACGATATTTGAAGACACTGTGGCAAAAGGATAAACTGCTGACATTGTGCGCTTTCTCCTTTTGCCACTCTATTTTCAACTTAAATACAAATTTGTTCTTTCATTTGAAGACAGTTTCTACACTATTGTCTAAAGGTTATAAAAGTCGTCTGCAGCAGATGTGTTGTTTGTTGTTAAAGGATAAAGGGGACCGAATGACAGACTATATATTTATTATTATTATATATAATTGAGCCGTCCCGCGATAAAACCAACAGTATGGACTCTGCGTAAAGTATCGACCCGGATCAGCCTAACCTTGCCGCGCAGGCTTACTCAACTATAATTTGTTCGACTCCTGTGGATTTTCTGTTTCAGGAATTGCTACTCTATACCTTTATTTCCCTGAGACAGAATGTGTCGGCCCGGATCAAAATGCACGGACTGCGCAGCCTGATCTGTGTCGATACATTACGCAGAGGTTATCTCTATCTATTGTAGAAGGCTTGAATAAATGAAGGATTGGGTGATATCTGGATCATGTCGATCGCACGGATATCATTTCACACTCAGTATTGTTATTATCCTGTATAACTTGTATCCTGAACAGGGCAAAAACGCAGAATTTACTCTTACGATGACTTATGCAAATGGGACGGATTGCACCGACTTTGAGCCGTGGCCAAAAACAATAATGGGCGAACAAACAGTGTTAATAAGGGTTCGAAATAGTTCCATTCTAGATTATGAAGAAAGGCAGGAAATCACATTGCATGTAAGTTAGTTACAGTTATATCACATTGCATGTAAGTTAGTTACAGTTATATCACATTGCATGTAAGTTAGTTACAGTTATTTCATTTAACTTAAGGGCCCTCACGAATATAAATATAATTAAAATTACAGTTGAAAGTTTGTCCCTTTAAAGAATCTCTTATCTCTTACTTTCACATTCATTCAGCAAATGTTACGTATAACTTCACATTGTTTTTAAATTTAATTAATCATCGTTTTGAAGCATATTGTGTGAACTTGAACCTGTATTTTGGGCATTACAACACTATAAGTTGTCTGTTATAAGTGTATATGTGTCGCGTCCGGAAAATATCGTCTTGTTGTGTCCTCGTTTGATTAAACATAACGGATACTGACAGATGAGCCTGTTGGGCTTCCATTCTAGGTTTAGGTCGGAATTAGCTTCTCCGGAAAATGGTGAGAATGTGCGAGCCTTCGCTGTTTACACCTTAAAAAGTATCGCATATCGCCTGAGTCTTTAATTTTTACAGGTTAATCATGATTGCATGTCGCCTGAGTATATACTGTTTACACGTTAAAAATGATTGCATATCGCCCGAGTATATACTGTTTACACGTTAAAAATGATTGCATATAGCCCGAGTGTATACTGTTAACACGTTAAAGATGATCGTATATCGCCCGAGTCTACACTGTTTACAGGTTTAACATGATCGCATATCGCCCGAGTCCTCACTGTTTACACATAAACATGATCGCAAGAATCTACACTGTTTACAAGTTAAACATGATCGCAAATCGCCCGAGTCCACAGTGTTTACAGGTAAACATGATCGCATATCGCCTGAGTCCTCTCTGTTTACAGGTTAAACATGATTGCATATATAGCCCGAGAGTATATACTGTTAACACCTTAAACATACTCGCATATCGCATGAGTCTACACTGTCTACAGGTAAACATGATCGCATATCACATAAGTCCTCATTGTTTACACGTTAAACATGATCGCATATCGTCTGAGTCATCACCGTTTACACGTAAAACATGATAGCATGAATCTCCACTGTTTACACATAAAAATGATCGCATATCGCCTGACTCCACACTGTTTACAGGTTAAACATGATCGCAT
>JAUELF010250429.1:0-11918 GCA_031471495.1 Clinocardium nuttallii
AACTCTTGCAAGGTGCACAACTTCACATCGCTCCCTATCTATGTTCCAAGTTTCAATCAATTCCTTCAAGTAGTTTCCGAGTTCTGCTCTGGACAAAAAATTCCCAGAATAAGAATAACTACAAATACAATTTGTCTCCCTCCTTCAGAGAAGGGGAGACATAATTACATATATGTGGGTAGATTATTGAGGAGCCCTTTGTACATATTTAGTGTTTATAATTTAGTAAGTTACAATAAAAATCACAAAAGATAGGATGATATGAGCTGTACATTTATTCAAAGCAGTAAAGGGTAACTGGTTTTGTGTTCACCAGCACCAGTCAACAGTGTTATAAACCAGTTTTCAACATTATTTCAGTATATACTAGTATTTAATCATGAACTGCAAAAACAATATATTTTTTTAATAAAATTAAGTTGAATGGTTTACAAGTAATAATGCTTCTTATGTACAGTCCACCTACTAAATGATCACCAACTCCATTTTATGCCTTTCTTACATGTAAACAATAAGCAGCCTTTGACTTTGAAGATGTTTAGTATTGAAAACACCATTCTATCATGGCAGCAAGTTTACTGACTGTTTCTTGGCTTTCTAACACCAGTTCTTCATACAACACCTTCAACAACAAGTATTTGGCTGCTTTTCAACATCAACCAGCTATGAAGGTACCTCTGCAGCAGACTGCTTTTTGAAAACAGTGACAAAAGAAGAAATTGCACAGAATGTGAAATTTCTCCTTTTGACACAATGTTTTCCACTTTTCATCATAGGTTATCCATCTAATTATAGAAATTTTCTATGTTTTGACAAAATACAGTCAGCTGCAGAATTGTTGTATGATGGAAAGGGTTAAATTAATCAAAAACATTGTGGCAGGTGGTTGAGGTAGATTGCTCAGATTGAATAAATTTGATATTTGTCACAATGTTTTCAACAGTCTGCTGGGGATGTGTCTATATTAAAGTGGTAAAAGGTTAAAGGACCATTGAACATTCTCGAGTAACCTGTATTTGGAGTAGTTCAAACTTTGACACTGAGAGACATTCTCACAAATTCCATATATTATTGTTTGTTATCAAACCACATTGAAAACTTTATAAGAAAAAGAAGATATAATGCTCATATTGATAACATATAGCAACAAAATTATGTTACTTGTAGTTGTAGTTGGACAGCTTTTTAAAATTCTTATATTGAACAATTAGTAATAAATGTATAAAAACAATAAACTGCTAAATCCTTTCCATCATATGACCATTCTGCAGCATGACTTAACCATATTCTATTGAAATGTAGAGAATATCTATCATTAAATGGATAACCTATCCCTTCAAATTGAATTCATTGCTGCAAAAGAAGGATTTACGCGATTGTGCAATTTCTTCTTTTGTCATGTTGTTTTTCAATTATCTATCATCTGCAGAGGCATCAGAAAGAGTCTATATAAGGGACAGGTTTAAGACTTGATTGTTAGCTTGAAAATTGACAAGCCTAGGTCAAGTCAAAGTAACCATAATATTCTATTGAACTTGTAACTACTTACCCTCATACAAAGTTTCAAGTTTGTTACCCTTTCCATTGCTGAGATTTTTGCTTTAACCTGATAGATTTGATTAAGATTTTACAATGCTTTCAATACTATTTAGGTTGTATTACAGTAACAGTTCATTTATCCATGATCCCTGAGTAAACAAACCAATAGAAAGCTAGTTGAATCTGAATATGCACTTTTCATATAAACTCCTAATGTTTTATTATATAAAGCTTGTGTGAAATTTGTGCTTAGCATGTGTATATCACACAAATATAAATTGCCTTGATGACTAAGGAATAATAAAACCAGTTGCACCTTTTTATATCTAAACATTTTTTGGAAGGATTTAGAAAGGAAAAACCTAGAAATTTGTGTGATCAGTGTAGATCTAGATCACACTGCACATTGGTTCAGTTTGATCTCAATATGCACTGTTTATGCCTGCACCTCTTTAAATCTAAACATTTTTAGGAAAAGTGTTGCCTTCTCAAAACATTATTTTGAAGCATTTAGAAAGGAAAAGCCTGGAAACTTTTGTGATCAGTATAGATCAGATCACACTGAACATTGATTCAGTTTGATCTCAATATCCACTGTTTACATCAGCTTTTTATTTCAACCCTTTCAATCTAATAGATACATTCTGATGCCACTGCAGAAGCTAGGGAAAACATTTGTGTCAAAAGAAGAAATGGCATTTTACATGCAATCCATTAATTAGTTGATTGCTTTTTTGTTTGACAAAATATGTTCAAATCTATCTGCTGAATTGTCAATTGAGGGTAGGGTTAAAAAAAGTCTTTAGATTAACTAGCCCATCTCATACTTTTTACATTTGTAGAGCATGTGTTGCCTTCTAAAAACATTGTGTGAAATGAATTACAAGAGGAAAAAAAAAGAACATTGGTGCAGTTTAATCTGAATATGCACTTTTCATATAAGCACTGTTTTCAAATGTCTTTTTTTATATTGCCATTATTGATGGCTTTACATGATACACAACAATTAAAAATGCACTGTTCTTTAAACTTCTTTTAAAAAATATATATCCTATGAGGTTAGAGAGAACTTACATCAGTCTAAACCTTATACATTTTTCATAACTTTTACATTCATCTTTTTGGCTTCACAAAACATTTGAGGAAAAACCAAGAAGGGAAAACTAAGTGAGGCATTTGTGACCGGTGTAGATCTAGGTAACACTGCACATTTGTGCAGTTTAATCTGAATATGCACTGTTCACTTTTTTTTTCATGTCCTTGAGATTAAAGATAACTTATATCAGTCTTCCCTGTTAGAAATCTTTTATTTATACATGTGGTCAACTTTTTGCCATCACAAAACATTTAAGAAGGTAACACAACATAATGCATTTGAGACCAGTGTAGATCTAGATTACACTGCACACTGGTGTAGTTTAATCTGAATATGCAATGTTCACACATTTTAAAAAAATATATATTTCTGTTACTGGCTATCCTTCTCAAATCTTGATTTATGCTCAGCAACAAGTTGATGGGTAGGTGGTGGTGAGATTGGAGCCAAATGCTTGCTTATTACTCTGGGATCTGTTGCTTCGAGCTCGATTTTCCTTTTCATTCCCAGTTTATCCTCTAATCGCATGACCAAAGCATTGCCTGCCAATTTTTTAACATGTTCATATGTCTTTGTTATTTTGACCGGATGAACAGACCATCTTGCACTCTTTTTATTGTAATATCTGTTGTAACTGAAAATATTTAAGTGATTCCATTAGGGTGATTAACAAGTTTTTCCAAATCTTTTGCAGTTTGATTGAAAAGCTGAAATATACAAGTATAATAGAATTACCATTGAAAAAAGTAAATACTTTTGAAAGTTTCATGTGCCCTTGGTATTTACATTTAGTAATGTTATTCTGAAGCAATCCAGCATAACTGAAACAATTTTGGGCAAGTGTCACTAGCCAAGGCTGATTGATAAATAAATGAGAAAACATTATTTTACTTTCTAATAATAGGCAGTCGATACAAAACTGCTCAATACAACATAAAGCCAATTTTAATGCCCTACTGCTTTTGTCCTGCTCAATACAACATAAGGCCAATGTTAATGCCCTACTGCTTTTGTCCGCTGTAAACATTATTTTTAAAGCTAATGCAAGTCTTATTTTACAAAAACTAGTTCAAACTTAATCTACTCAAAGCACCTTTAACCATTATACTTGTGTATAATATCTACAGGCTTCAGAGCATGAAATTCCTCATCATTTCTTATTGTGAAATCATCTTGAAGTGTAGCATCTGTTTTATATATGAACATGTCTTCACATCAATGTCATGTAGTCCAAAAATTAAAATCAACTTACATAATGTTTCCGTCTTTATTTGTTTTCAATGGTCTGTCGATATTGATGTTGTGATCTAATGCCGCCAGTAGATTCCTCATGCGATATACTGGTGGCGAGTATGCGTATCTTTTAGCACAGTACATTAATATCAATTGGTTAAATACTTCTATTTCTGCTGTGCTCCTAATATAAAGAGAACAAAGATATCATAAACACAATGGTTTGGTTACATATATAGAGTGAAAACAGTAGTGTAAGCTATTACTACGAATTGAAATTACAGCAAATCTGCATGCAGCACACAATCTCTGTAATGTAATGGATAACCTTTGGCTAAGTGGAAAACATTGTAGGAAATGGAGAATTGGCTTTTCAGTTTGATTACAAAAAGCGGTCTGCTGCAGAGAAATATACAATTCATTATGAGAGAAATGTCCATTGTTATTGCAAAAATGTTGGTCATAAGGAATTTTGTCATTATTTATAAAGAATAAATGGTCAAGATGGGTTAAGTCTTATGTCATCTTAACTGATAACTAAAGCAATTTAAGTAGCAATAAAGGTCTTCCAGCTCCAGCTGGACCATTTATAGTTTAGCTTTTGATGAGACATTGTTTGCAAAATAAAGTACCTTCTTTAGCACAACTCTCTTTTTGCATACTTTATAACAAGATACAATATACTCTTGAAAAGACAAACCTGAAATTTAGTAGGTAATGGATCCGATTGAGGAATCTTTTGTCCAAAATAACAGTACTAAGAGCAGAAAGTGCTTCCCTGTCCTTTTCCTTGTCCAACCATGGTTTGTCTCTCTCTTCCTCAGCTAGAGGTCCATGAAGGCAATGATTAACTCCTTCACCATGTGCAAGAACCCAGGTATGCTGGTTGGTTATATGGTGCAAAACACCTCTCCATATGGACTGAAATGATGTCAAGTGAAATTCATAAGGACATTGTACTGGATACATTGAGCTATATAGATTTGTGGATTCATGCTGTTTATATCTGACAGTATTTTCCTTATTTTACAATGTTTCAAAAGGTTTCTCACAACTTTTCTCACATCAGCAAGACTTGCATTTCATATCCAGATAGCTACCTTCCCAAAGAGCACTGCTGCTTATCTGATTTAGAAATACATATGGTCAGGTTTCAACTTTTATCTTTCTTTTTTTAGTTTAACGTCACTTTCAACAGGTTTGGTCATATCACACTATGTTTTCCTGGTTTTCCCACACCAGTACTTAGACACCATTCTTTCGAAGCCACCGACTACTTGTTCACATAAATCAGAGGTGAGAGGCTATGGAAAAATTGCCAGAAAGAATGTTCGCCTCGACTGAATATCAAACTTGTGACCTCCAGATCATGAGTTGGATACGCTACCACTGAGCAACCAGGCCGGGCTTGGGGTTCAAACCAGTTAATTAAAAAATGACCATATGTGCTCAGGTTAAAATTAGGACTTGTTGCTGGTGGGTGTAAGGATAACAAGACAAGAGGTACTTGTAACTTACCAAGGAAATGTCATGATATAATTAAAGAACAAGAGGCCCATGAGGGCCTATGCTCTACTGGCATGGATCTTGAAGGCATTATTGTGACAATCTAATATAAAGACCGTATTGTGCTAACAAGCTATATTATAGTGATTTTGACAATTTCAAGGGCCATAATCCAGTCATGCATGGGCTGATCTGGCTGGTTTAAGAAAGGAACCGAGCTCTGATGGATATCTAACTACTGTACAAGTTTGATAGAGATACAATCTAAAATAAAGACTGTATTGTGTTAACAAGAAATTGTTTACAGACGGACGGACAACCGACGAATCGCCACGACATAAGCCCTTCTGGCCCTTGGCCAGTAGAGCTAAAAATCGAAAAATGCTTGTATAACTAGATGGGTGTTGTTTTCGAGCATAGCGTCGAAAACAGATGTCTCCCCAAATAAATGTTTTGATAAAGGGGAGATAACTCATAACTCTGCAACAAAATGGCCTAGAGTTATAACTCTTGCAAGGTGCACAACTTCACATCGCTGCCTATCTATGTTCCAAGTTTCAATCAATTCCTTCAAGTAGTTTCCGAGTTCTGCTCCGGACAAAAAATTCCCAGAAGAAGAATAAGAATAACTACAAATACAATATGTCTCCCTCCTTCAGAGAAGGGGAGACATAATTAGTATTACTAAAGCAGTTTTCAATTGATTCAGTTTGTTTATACCTACACACACTAAATATGGGAAGAAAATTGATAAAGTTGTTTTACCATAAATTCTGGATATGAGTTGGCTGTCTTGCAGGAAAACCAGAAATGGTTGATAATGTCTTTTGACCATTTCTGGAGTATTCCACATCCTTTCTTTGAACCAGCCTACAAGCATTGAAATGAAAAGAAATACATGTTTTAAAATTCTAATTTAGTTGATTTTAACAATATTATTAGTTATATCATAGTGGCCAGTTCAACTACTTATAGGTTTCCCTGTTTTACACTAACAGCATTCACTTAACATACTCTCCAAGCAACTGGTTGCTTCTTCAACTTACCTGTGAGCCCATCGGAATGAAAATTGAAAAACTCAAATTCAAAAAATGTTGAAAATATTGTGTTTGAACTGATTCACAACCCATGTCACTACCAACTGAGCTACTGGGCTCTTAATTATAAATGGCATTTCCCTTTATCAAAGCATGCACAAGTATCACATATTCTTCAGAATTTGCCAAGGATTTTTTATTCATAATATGTGTTTCATTTCATTTCGTTTGAATACCCCTTTGGATAGAAAATACAAAATTTGAATGAGTGAACATCTTGACTGCATCACTTTAATGTCAAAAACAAGCAAATGTTCTGTTACTATTTTGTCATTAAGAATTTTGACAATTTACTGAACTTTAGAGGTTTCCAGAAACATGCTGTAAAAGGTAAAATATGTATAAGTATGGTTCATACCTTTATTATCTTCTTTCCAAGATTTTTTGCAGCATGCCACACATCATTGGAATGTTTTATGTTCGGATATTGTGATTCTGAAATGAAAACAAGAAATACTGCGTATCCACAAAATCAGGGTTTAATGTTACTTCTAACAAAAGTGACCTTTTTCTAGTAACAGGGATCAAATGACCCTCACCTCTAAAAGTATACTAGGCTTTCATTCATCTAAACAAAATTGAATAGCATTGATGTCGTGAAGTTAAAGCACACATTTATGACATATTCCGAATAAAAATATCACCTAAAATATTAGAAGACTGAATATCCCAAAGGCAAATCTTATTAAAAAAAGTCAGTTTTATCATTGGGAGCTGTATCATATGAAATTGTTTCCATGCAAGGAGTTATTAAAAACCCTATAAAAAGAATAATACCATTTAAAGGAAATAAGTTAAATTAAGCTAAACTTACTCATCAATGCTCCAATGCCCAAATGCGCATCTGTAACAACTTCTTTTATGGTAATGTTCCTGTTGTGTAATTCATCTAAGCAGGACTGAAATCCTTTCTTTTCCATATTGGCAGATTTCCTTTCCACTATTCTTTTGTCGAGGGTTTGAATTGCCAGAATCTTTTTAGATGAATTTTCCATAACTGTATAAGTGCAGTACTGAGCACAATGTCCAGGTGAATCCATCCTTCCATCACCTACATAAATATGTTCAAATACTATAGATAGAAGTAGTAACAGTTGTGAGCTTAAATAAACATGCAAAATTCAATGATTAATAAGTTCACAAAAAAGCATTACTGTCCTCTTATACTGTATAATTGTTATTTCCTTTTTACTACTTGTCTATATTCTATGCTTATTTTTACTTTCTCTTTGTATATTTTTTATCCACATATTTTTCTCTAATTAACATATATTTATTAAGAAAAAACATATCAGTTGCAGAAGTTCATTACTGGCTATGTGAAAAATGCACATGGAACCAATAATATTTAATAGTTTTTACTGTTTACATTGGATTTCAATGTTCAATCAAACTTTAGTTATGCCATAATGACCTTTAATATACAGTAATACATGTGTTAGTAGTCACCTCTGTTATGCAGCCAACTTGTATAAAGCAGCCACTTGAAGATTAACTAAAAGAACCTTTTCTTCTTTATTTGACTTGTATAAGTAGCCACATGTGTTCAGCAGCTACATTTTAACTGTTGGATGCTAAAGATAAGTTTGACTACACACAAATCTTACTTTGCAAAACTGAGTGATAACTGTAATATATGTTTACCTAATATTATCTGGTCCTGGTCTCTGTAACCCGCCAGTACCTCTTCCTGGTGTAATGCCCACATGCTGTCCACTGTCTTGACCAAGTAATTTGATTGTATCCTATGGAAGGTGCTGGTAGACAGGAACTTCAAATTAAGCATTCTGGCAAACATGGCAATTTTTCCGTAGTTGTTCCCCGAGGTGACAACAGCAAGAGCTGTGAGGAAGTCCCCGCTATGAACACGTCTGTTTAAAACTGGCTGGGAACACCAACTGTGTACTACGTGTCCTTTTACACAAACCTTAAATGGAAAAGATGAATATTCAAATAGCAGGATCAAATGTTATAAGTGTTTATATCTAAAGCGTATAACAATTTGACTAAAACGTCACAATAGCGCTAGTTCTATCAATTGTATTTATGCCATGTACTGCAATGCTATACCAGTTTTCTTAATGCACTTCCCGTGTTAACAATATTTTCCTTTATTGACCTAGCTCCTGACCGAATATGAAATATAATTCAGACAAACATTTAGTTTCAACATGCTCAAGTTTAATATGTGGAATCAAGAATGTAACAATTGTTCATTGAATTTGACCAAAAGACATAGATTTTTACCTGTTATAAACTATGTATTAAGTTGAGTAGACAGTGACTAGACATCATTCAACTCATTTGGGCCATTTTCCATTAAAAATTGGTCAAGTTGTAAAAGCGAAGTTGTGCTTACAAGCATATGGACAGACAGCAATAATCTTACTTCAAGCACATCTTCATGTCATGTACTCAAACTGTGAGAAGTTTCATAAAAATTGGTCCAGCTGGAATATGTTGTGCCCAATACCATATTATGGACAAAACAAATGATAAATGATTCAAATATATTATTCCCCCTCCCCCCCACCCCAAAAAAAGGGGAAGGGTTATAACAAGTTCACATGAGGGCTTCCACAAATTTTTTGTATAATTTGGCCTAGTAGACTAACCCCTACTTAATGTATAAAATGTATGTTAAAAACATAGTGTTAGATATGCACTGAAAAAAAGAAAATATATTGACCATACCCATTTCAAATAAAGTGCAGATCCAATGAAGTTGTTGTGTATTTCACTCAAGCTGCCACATTCCTTGCATGACAATGTTGTGTAATCAGCCAGAGTAATGATCTGTTTCAAAAACACAAGACATGTTTGTAAATCAGGCAATTCTCTGCACTCTTCCTCTGTTAATATCTTAACAATGCCTTTACCGACTGGTAGGTCTTCATCTTCCTCCTCTTCTTCTTCCATATCTGTTTCATGTTCCATCCCAAATTCCATCTCTTCAAGTGTAATATCTTCAGCTGCTCTATTAACCTCTTCTGGTCTAAAAAAAAAATTGTTTTAAAATTTAACTGGAAGAACTTTGCCTTTGTTGTGCAAATGTACCTCAAAACTCTACCTTTCATATATCTTGTCAACCCTGCTGGATTTTTCTGAAACTCCTTGAAATGTAATATTTGGTCACGGGACATACATCAAGATTTTGCAGAACCAGTCAAACAAGTTCTAGAACAATTGTTTCATGCAATGTCAATTTATTACTCAGACAAACATTTCAGGGTCCAAGGTCAATGTGAGCTTGACCTTTGACCAAGTCATCTTGAAATCAAGGGGTCTCATACTGCTCACCTTACTGATCCCAATATTGAGTTTGAAGGCCATTAATGCAGGCAATGCAAGTTATCACTTGAGCATTATAGCCCCATTTCCTGGAACTTTCTTACCCTGGGTTCACTTGAAGAAATCTACGACAGTCCACTATAGCCATATAAGGCAAAATAGCGCCCCCCCATGACAACCATGTTTTTCGACCAATCACCATGACTTCAAGGAATCTGATATGGATCACCTATGAAACATTTCTACAAAAATTATTTGAAAAGCTGTCCCTCGGTTTTGAAGAAGAATTTTTAGGGATTTTTCATTTTGTGGCCTTGGAAACCAAAATTCTGCATGGGTCCCCAAAAAATTAAGGAATTCTCATGAGACCATTGGGAGGATGCTTTCTGCAAATTTACAGCCCAAATGACCCACTGGTTACTAAGGGGAAAATGTTAACAGACGGACCCCGGACAACTTAGGATCACACTAACTCACCTTTGCCCTTTGTGCACAGGTGAGCTTAAATTGATGTTCATCTACTGATCAAGGTCCAAACGCCAAGTCAAGTTGGAACGATACCATTGGTCTACATCTACAGAAAGATCAACATATACCCTCATTATCAAAGCCATCAAAATTAGTATTCTTTATCACATGCTTTTCACATGGTACTTACAATACAGCTGAAAAGAAGTGCTGAGGCTCATAATCAAAGTCACTATCTTCATCTTCCCTTGGTTCAATTGTAACGTCAATACTAAGCCTACAAAAATAACAAGAGGGCCATGATGGCCCTGGATCGCTCACCTGATTGCTTAGTCTTAACAATGCACATATAAGGAAAATAAGCCCTGTCCCCTGGCGGCCATGTTTTTCAACGTAATGGAAATCTTTAAACAATCTTTGTAGAGGGTACTCTAAGATACATTTTTGCAAATGATTTTTCAAATCGGGCCAGTACTTTTGGACAAGGAAGATTTTTTTAGCTTTAACAATGTACATATAAGGAAAATAAGCCCCGCCCCCTGGTGGCCATGTTTTTCAACAGATCTAAAATCTTTGAACAATCCTGGTAGAGGGTACCCTAAGGTAAATTTGTGCAAAATATTTTGTAAATCTGGCAAGTCATTTTGGACAAGAAGATTTTTTAAGTTTTGACAATGCTCATATAATGAAAATAAGCCCCGCCCCTGGCGGCCATGTTTTTTGATGGATCAGAAATCTTTGAACAATCTTGATAGAAGGTACCCTAAGGTACATTTATGCTAAATATTTTTTAAATCGGGCCAGTACTTTTGGACAAGAAGATTTTTTAAGTTTTGACAATGTACATATAAGGAAAATAAGCCCCGCCCCCTGGCGGCCATGTTTTTCAACGGATCGGAAATCTTTGAACAATCTCGATAGAGGGTACCTAAGGAACATTTGTGCAAAATATTTTTTCAAATCAGGCTAGTACTTTTGGACAAGAAGATTTTTTAAGATTTGGCAATGTTCCCCTTTTTTGATGCCGCAACAGCCAAAGTTCTACTTGGAATTAAATTATTTGAACAACTTTGAAAGGGGACCACCTAAGGACCATTCCTGTGAAGTTATTTTGAAATCTGTCCATTGGTTAAGTAGAAGAAGTCATTTGTAGGAAATTGTTAACAGACAGACGGACGGACGGACGGACAGACGCCGGACATTCAGTGATCACAAAAGCTCAACTTGCACTTCGTGCATAGGTGAGCTAAAAAGCATATATAATCAATAATATGATCTGTTGTAGGTAATGGTTTATTCACTCAGATATCATAAATAAATTAACTGATGCAGTGACTTAGCTGAAGTTGTATTGAAATAAGCTTGAAACTCAAAAAAAAATCAGATTAAACTAAAATTTTTGTGAGCATTAAGTATTGGCTCAGATCAGCAGTCACAGTTTGGATGGGCTTATCCAGGTCCACTCTTCCTGGCTTTTAAGGATAGAAGTATATGTAAAAAATGTTTCCTGCAAGCTGATTCGGGTCCAAACAAAAACTAGATGGGTGTTGTTTTCGAGCATAGCGTCGAAAACAGATGTCTCCCCAAATAAATGTTATTGATAAAGGGGAGATAACTCTGCAACAAAATGGCCTAGAGTTATAACTCTTGCAAGGTGCACAACTTCACATCGCTCCCTATCTATGTTC
>JAUELF010250440.1:0-11917 GCA_031471495.1 Clinocardium nuttallii
GAAATTTAGGTGCCATTGCTCGTTCTGAGCAATGGCACCTAAATTTGCATTGTTTACAAAGGGGTCAAAATTGGCCCAAAACCAGGGTTTACAAAATAGCTTTTTAGTTACAACTGTTTCACACAAAGCCCTCGACATATATGTATAATTATTGAATAAAGTTGAAACATATTGGCAAAAGAAGAATTTGCTCATGATGGGTATTTTCTCCTTTTGCCACCATGTTTTCAAAAGTTCTCTGCTGTTTTACATATCAAAATGGGTCAGATGTGAGAGAGATTAATAACATCTGTTTACTTTTTCTACAGTTGGACATGTGTGCTAGAGAAAATGGTTCGTTTAGAGCTTCCCAGTGAAGATGATAAAAGACTGTCCACCCACTCATCAGAAAGTAGCCAATCAACTAGTTCTGGACAATCATAGCAAAGTGACTTTCTAATTTAACCCTCATATGACAATTCTGCAGCAGACGACTTAAATGAAGTACATGTTTATTTATTGAAAAGAGTTAAAAAAAAAAAGGCAAGGGCAAGTGTCAATACAAGCAGGTTCGATTTTTGCAACATTGTTTTCAAAATCTGCTGCAGATGTTTCAAAAATGTGGGAAAAACAGTTGACAGCTAGTTTTGTGGCCTCCTAGGCGACTGTCATATATACAGGTGTTTTACTGGACATTTACTTCATTCCGTTAATCATAAACTCCTCTCACATACAGACTCGCTCTCAGGCCTCTGCAGATGACTTTTGAAAACATTGTGGCAAAAGAACTTATTGCTCATAATAAGCAATTACTCCTTTTGCCACAATGTTTTCAACTCTATTTAATAATTAACCTATTTTATGCAGACTTTGCATGGGTTTTTTCAAAATCGTCTGCTGCAGATTTCTTGTATGTGAGAAAGTATTACAATACATTATTATAACATATTGTGTGTGTATGTAATTATGGATGTATGTGTATGAATTTTTCATAATCAATGCAAAATTATTGGAAATAATTGTGTGTTTATACACGGTTACTTTTAGTAAATAATTGTGTGTATATACACTGTTACTTTTAGTAAATAATTGTGTGTATATACACTGTTACTTTTAGTGAATAATTGTGTGTATATACACAGTTACTTTTAGTAAATAATTGTGTGTTTATACACGGTTACCTTTAGTAAATAATTGTGTGTTTATACACGGTTACTTTTAGTAAATAAGTGTTGTACAACAGTATACAGACTATATTATGTATCTGTGCAATACCAATTGTTATGTCTCCCTCATTCATTATGGGGTTATATTACCTTTCCATATTCCTAGTTTTTTGCCAATAATATATCCTTTAATTGTCAAGCTTTATACTCAAGTAATTTCTGCCTGTTCACTATATTCTCACATTTTTGTTAGACATCTAAAGTCATCTTTGTTATTGAAAGGATTACAAACATATTTTCAGTTGCAACAATATTCACAGCTAGTTTACATGAAATAGTGAAATTCTATATGCCACGTTTTATTACTGAACTTGAATTGTGATCACTCGTGTCCAATGATGCCTGTCCATCCATCTGTCCGTCCATTCACATTTAACAACGAACAACTTCTCCCTCTTAACCCTTGTTTCTTAGGTGACACTCTTTCAAAGTTGTTTTGAAGAATGTAGTGGCATCAAAAAGAGGGAAAATGCAAAATCTTTTTAAAAAATCTTCTTGGCCAGAAGTAATAGCGCAATTTGAAAATGATATGGCACAAGTGTTTCTTGGGCGACTGGAGACTGTTCAAATTATTAGAGTCAATTGAAAAACATGGTTTTTAGTGTGCGCAGCTTGTTTTCCCTTATATGTCCATAGTAACAAAAGTCAACGGCCTCATTTGAAAATAATTTGTTACATGGATGACTCTCTACTTAGATTATCAAATGAATAAGATACATTGAAAAACAAAATGGCCGTCATGTTTTCAGGGGGTAAATTTAAAAATCTTCTTACAGTACAACAACGCTGGCCTGATTTGAAAATAAATTTGACACAAATTTTCCTTGGATGAGCCTACCTAAGGATTATTCAAATTGTCTGGATGCATTGAAAAACATGGGTGCCAAGAGGCTAGCTTGTTTTTCTCATATGTATATATTGTGAAAACATTCTAAACGTTCCTTCTCTACCTAGATTAATGAAATTATTGCTCATCATTTCTCTTGTTTGCCCTGTATCATTGAAGTGTACACTATCAGAAAGCTTCCCGGATTCATTGTTGAACAGTCTAGATCCAGCTTCTGACTGCAAATGCCTATGGTTGGCTTTCCAGGAATGTAGCTTATTTGTGTTCGGTAAAAGATTTGCACATCTTGCAATATTAAATGACAATAATGGTACCTTTTGTGTGACATTTAACTAGGAAGATACAGTAATTAACCATTCCCCACAATGTCACTCAGACAACTTTTACTACAATGTTTTCAACTGTATTCAATAATTTTACTTTCATTTAATGATTTTTCTAATATTTTTGCCTAGATGTTTGCAGTCTGCTGCCATATTTTGGATGGTGTTAAAGTATATAATATTTGTTGATATAGTTCTATTTATGTTTGCTTTCTATATGTATTCTCTGTTAGCCTGTGATATTTGTGTTATGCAGTTTAAGTGTGTTTAAGATTTTCTCTTTCCCTATTGTAGCAGACGACTTTTGAAAACATTGTGGCAAAAGGAGAATAGGTTCATAATGAGCAATTTTTCCTTTTGCCAAAATGTTTTCAATTTTATTAAATACGTAATTATACTTTTATTTGAATAGATATCCATATTTTTGCGTAAAGATTGTTTCCAAGTCGTCTGCAGCATATTTGTTGTATGTGGGAAAGGGTTATAACTGATATGATGTTATATACCAAGGGTTATAACTGTAAGCTTTTGATGTTTTTATGTACAGCTTTAGATGAGAACTGTTATCGGATGCCTTTGCAGCTGACAATGATTATAAACATTGCGACAAAAGGAAAAAAATCTCCCTTTGCCATAATGTTTTCAACTCTCTTCTATAATTACACTTTCATTAAAAGACATATCCAACATTTTAACCCTTTCCCACTTGCAGACGCATTCCAACGCAGCAGCAGACGGCTTTTTGAAAACATAGTGACAAAAAGAAGAAATTGCACAAAACGTGCAATTTCTCCTTTTGCCACAATGTTTTCCACTTTTAGTCATAGGTTATCCATTTAATTATGGAGATTTTCTATGTTTTGACCGTCAACATATGTTTAAAGTCGTCTGCTGCAGAATTGTCGTATGAGGGAAAGGATTAAAATATGCATATGAGTCGCGTCAGGCGAGTTTAGATTTTAACGAATCTCATATTTAAAGTTACACTGGAGAACGATTGGGGCTACACTTCTGTGTTTTGTCAGAATATCCATTTACGTCTATACAGCTTCAGAGGTCCAGATAAGGTAGTTAAACAGCTCTTTTTCCCACAATATATCATTTATCATCCAAATATACCCTATGCTATGGGTACTCAAAAGAATCGTCTCATTGAGACGATTCATTTGGGTATCCACACCATAGGCTTAAAGGGTCTTACAAGGATTTAAGAACATGCAAAACTCCCCTTATCTAGAGCTCTGCAGCATAACTGACAAGCCTCTCTTTAGACTGCGCCTATGCACAGGTTCAACTGAGTCTGCACGCAAATACATTCTTTCTATCCAATCGAGGTATACATTGTTTGTTAGAGAATTCCTAAAACGGTTCTGCGACTTATCGACAAACAGTGCATATTCAGATAAGCGTGCACAGGGTGATCTGAATAGGCACTGGTCGCAAATACTATGAGGTCAATTTTCAAGGAGCAGCTGCTTTTGTATAAATTTTTATTTTTAGATGTTGAACAAGAATTAATTTCATTTAAAAAGTTCATTCTTCACAGTTTAACGAATGACAAAAGCTGCTAATTAAAACGTTAGAAGTCAAATACGGCATTCGACTTAAGAATTGAAAATGAGTTATGTAGACACGATATGAGCCGTCCCGCGAGAAAGCCAACATTATGGCATCTGCGTTATGTATCGACCAGATCAGCCTGCGCTGTCCGCGCAGATTGACCCAGGCCAACACATTCCATCTCAGGGGGATAGATGTATAGAGAAGTGATTCCTCAAACAGAAAATTCACAGGAGGCGAAAAGTGTCTATCCGGATAAGCCTGCACGGCATGATTAGGCTGATCTCTGTCGATACTTTACGCAGAGTCCACACTGCTGGTTTTCTCGCGGGACGGCTCATATGTCATGTCAATACAAATACAATTTACGAGGTGCAAGCTCATTGTCAATGATACCTAATATAGCACTTTTAATCTTTCAAATGGGAAATTATAATACGAAAACCGATGAACGTAATAACTTTGAGACAGAATAGTAAATATGTCTGGGGGAAAAGGGAACATTCACGCTGTCACGATTCCCAGTCAGACAGCGTCTATATGTGGAGGGTTTAGGGGTATGATGAAGTTATGATTTGAGTTGTGCCATGGAACATGTTGTGTTGCCTGTCTGCTAGTTGTTTCTAAAACAGAAGTCAACCTTAATTCTATTAGGAAAATAACAAATGACAAATGAGCCATTCCACGAGAAAACCAACAGTATCGGGCTTTGCGTAATGCATCGACACAGATCATCCTGCGCATTCCACGCAGGTTATTCCTGGTCGAAACATTCCGTCTCAGAGGTACAAAGTAATGATTCCTGAAACAGAAAATCCACAGGAGGCGAAAAGTGTTTTTCCGGGTAAGCCTGCGCGACACACAGAGTCAACAGCATGGTTTTCCCTGAGAATGACTCAAATGGACAAAGTTAAAAATGGTCGAAATAGCCTAAAACCCCAGTTCGTTTCTGTCCGTCAGAGTCTGTGTTAACACTACCATATGCAGACATATTTTGCAGCTCTTTGCAGCAGACGACTTATGAAAACAATGTGACAAAATGAAAATATGTTCATCATGAGCAATTTCTCCTTTAATCTAAAAGTTTTCAACTCAATTTATTAATCAAACTAGCATTCTTTCAATGTCGTCTGCTGCAGGTTTATTGTATGTGGGAAAAGGTTAAACTGTTGGTGTCATTGTATGTCAGGAAATGGACAATTACCAAAGGTACAAAGTATCTTAATACGTCGAGGATTTGATACGTCATTCATGGGCATTTATAAAGAGGAATTGCGATGTCGTTTGCGGAAAACATGGATTAAAATAAGCTTATCTTGTCCGTGTAAACTGATCTCGGTCTGAATATATTTACCATTTCCATCATACAGCACATCTTCAGCAGACGACTTCGAAAACATATTGGCAAAAACATGAAAAATCTTCATAAATAAAGGTTTTATTAATAAAAAGAGTTAAATACGTTGTGGCAAAAGGTTTTAAACAATTTCTACCTCTGTCACATTGTTTTCAAAAGTCGTCTGCTGCAACTGCATCATAATGCGTCTGCAAGTGGGAAAGGGTTAAGATGAGGGACGTAGATAATGTCTCTGTTAAGATGTATTTAAATCCGCTTTCCACAAAGACCATGTCAATAATAGCATTCAGTCAGGCCCTTTCACACCCGCAGACACATTTTGACGCTTCTGCAGCAGACGGCTTTTGTAAATAGTGTGAGGAAACCCCGAAACACTGATCACTCTTTATTTTGTCACGATGTTTTTTGTTTAAATATGTTACTTTATCTAACTTACATTCATAGAACTTTTCAACATTTTGTTTCTAGATGTTTTTGAAATCGTCTGCTGCTGCTTTGTATTATGTTGGAAAGGATACATATACCAATCATAGGTTTACCATTATAATCGAACACGTGTGTAGGTATTGTGTGGTATGGACCGTTCAGTGGTGTTTATAAGACGGCCTGCTGGAAGACCCCGATCCGATTTGCCCTAAAATACAGGCTAATCAGTGTCTCCACTGGTAGCAAAGTCTCGGAAGTCTCGATTTTCTTATTACGCGACCGTTAAAGGAAGAGCATTCCGATTGAATGTTGAATTGTGATTAAACTTTTAACCTTTTCCCTCATACGACACTTCTGCAGCAGACGACTTTGAACATATGTTGTCAAAACATAGAAAATCTCTATAATTGAATAGATAACCTATGCCTTAAAGTGGAAAACATTGTGGCAAAAGGAGAAATTGCTCGTTTTGAGCAATTACTATTTATATGACTATGTTTTCAAAATGCCCTTGCTGTTTAATCATTTGTGTGTCCAACCCTCTGAAACTACATGTCGTTATCGATTAATTGATTTGACCATCGACTGAAGTTGTAAAATTAATCATATTTAAGTATTAACTCGACTTAATAAGGGAAAGTGAAAAGGGGATACTAATCGACATTTAACTATGGCGCGTCCCATATAGGATGGGAATTCCGTTGATGGTGAATTGTTATTAAACTTTTAAAAGTCATGTACTCATAAATTTCCGCTTTTTCTCTTTCCTCATTTGTTTTCCACTGATAAGTTTAAATGATGTTGGGTGTTAAGCATATGGGTGCTTTGTTGTAAAATAAAAGTGAAACAAATTATTTAAATACTGATTTTGATATACATTATCTGCTCCGTCCCGCGAGAAAACCAACATTATGGCATCTGCGTAATGTGTTGACCAGATTAGATTGCGCTGTCCGCGCAGACAGATCCGGGTCGACACATTCAGTATCAGGGGGATAGAGGTATAGAGTGATGATTCCTGAAACAGAAAATCCTCAGGAGGCGAAAAGTGCCTATCCGGATTAACCTGCGCGACATGCTTAGTTGGATCAGGGTCGACACTTACGCATAGTCCATAATGTTGGTCTTCTCGCGAGATGGCTCAATCATATCGTTTTTGAGATAGCAGACGATGTTTAACACATACAAATATGTCAACACTCTATACATGAATGAACTCTTATCGAATTAGGTTGGAAACATTGCGGTTAAAGTTGTCTTTGCAGAGGCGTCTAAAGCAGTTGTATTTGGAAAAGGGAACACTCACTACTAAACGAAGCGGATGTTTATGAATCATTACGGGACAATGAACAAGTGATACGATATAATGATATGTTCTTTTCAATTGTTTTTGGGACGTCCCCAATCTGTACATTCATTTGTTCACATTTCCCATTATTATATTGCGAAACAATATGTTTACATCTTAAATTAATCACTTTCGATGTCTACTCAACCACTACTCGCACCAAAGTGTAGGGAGGTTTAAGACTTTGACCCCGAAACTGGCGGGAATCGAACCCGGCCTAACGAAGCAACCGGCTTACTTTCCGACTCTGTGCGACTTTTACCCAGATGTCAAGGAGAGTCAAACCATTAAATCAAATAAAGAACATATGTTGCATTCCTGTGAAAACTGACTAATATAAGTGTAACGAAGGAGAGTATCGACCTTAGGAACGTATTTGGCATGGTGAAACTATCTTTCATTATCCCATTGCTTTAATTCTCCTAACACAATATCGTTATATAATATATAATTTTATTACATCACTTGTGAAATATTTTTCGGCTTATTTTACCCTTTATGTCTTCTCCCTTGAGATTTAACCAGTATTCGCACCGTTTGCGCGGACAAATTTCAAAGGCAGAACCCGCTCATCACGAAATTCGAACCCGGGATCATTGGTTCGAGAGGCCAACGCTCTTCCAATGGACCAATCTTCCGCATTTTAGTACAGGCAAACCCAAGTGTTACGGACACGGCAAACCCAAACAAAAAGCGACCTTCTGCGGTCAGAAAAGGTCCAGATTAGCTTACGAATCCATATTAGTCTGATTTGGGCCATTCCATTTTGACATCGAGTCGTACGCGAATCCCACGTGAATTAAAGAACCGATTAAAAATCGATATGAATATAAGGAAATATGAGCTGTTACGCGAGAAAACCAGAAAACCAACAGTGTGGACTATATAATTATCGACCCAGATCAGCTTAAGCATGCCGCCAAGGCTAACCCGGACAGACACATTTAGTCTCCTGTGGATTTTCTGTTTCAGGAATTATTACTCTATACCTCTATCCACCTGAGACGGAATGTGTAGGCCCGGATTAGCCTGTGCAGGCTGAACTTGGTATATACATTACGCCTAGCGCATTATGTTGGTTTTCTCGTGGAACGGCTCATATATTGAAATTAATTGTACGGTGGCCTCGCGATATCTCGAACATGGCAACACTTCGAATATATCGTTTTAACTCGAACCATTTCATTAAACGAATCCACTTTGAAAACAGCGTAGTAGCATAGTAGCAGTTCTGATTACAGAAATGCTAATGAGCATTTTGATAAGACGCTATAAACGGATTACTTTTCACGATACACACTTTCTTATGAAAGTATCAATGAGTTACACACCTAACAATACATGAATTAATTTAGCATAAATACAGCGATTACTCGAACATGTCGATAACTCGAAGAAATATATTGGTCGCTTTTCGTGATCGAGGTATCCGGAAAACAGTGGTGTAGTGGTAGAGCATCGGCCTCTCGTGACAAAGGTCCCGGTTTAAATCCCTTGGCGAGTGAGTTCTGTCTTTTGGATTTTCAACACAAACAGCGCGATAACTGGTCTCCGGGAAGCAGACTTCGAGCGTGATAAATATAAGCTGAAAGCTTGTTTCGCAATTGATATAATACGAACGAGTTAAAATTAACCTGAATAAGCATGCTTGTATGCGGCACGGTTCACTTTATTATCATTAAAGTGCCGGTTAACAGTGTAACGATTAACATGATTTGAAGATTTCCATTATCATTTCAGGTAGATCTACGAAATGTAACCGGTGAATCAACACAAAGTCACACAACTACGTGCAGAAATGGCAACAATGATGCCAATGGAGACGCACAGGGTTTCGCTTGTCGTAACCATGGACACGATTAGTAACACCACAGGATATAGCCAATCAGAGACAGAAGAAATAATTCTGAAACTAAACCGGACCAAAGTAATGTTACTACTTCCGGTCATCGTATATGTTCTTTTCTCTGTGATTGTCGGGATAGTCGGAAACTCTCTCGTTTGTTACATCTACAGTATCCGGTTACTGCGTTCCCCGTCACGGTTCTTTATATTATTCCTGGCAGTCCTAGATCTGATATCGTGTGTCGTTGGTGCCGGTTCCGAGCTGACCGATCTGTTCCAGCCGTACACATTTACCACACCCTGGTCCTGTAAGGTGCTCAGATTTGGATTGTCCTTCACGATTATAGCAGCCAGTTTCACGTTAATCTGTGTCGCATTTGATCGATATTATAAGGTATGCCGACCACTAAAGGCGTTTCCAGTAAGGAAGGTGAAAACACTGTGTATAGCGGTGGCTCTGTTTAGTCTCTTTCTATCTAGTCCTGCTTTAGTGATATTTGGTGAGAAAACTGTGGTTACAGACTATATAGGGATAACTGGCACGGAATGTTCAACGGCGGATCACGTGAGAGGTACCCCGTTACCAATCATATATTATATCATACTTTTCATGGCTTTTTTAATCCTTCTCGTGTCGTTTATTCTGTTATATGTGAGAATAGGGAAAGAAATATGGCGGAGGAAAAAACTGACGATCGGCGAAACACTTCCGGAACTCGTCAGAGATACTAAAGACAAACGTGCAATGAGATTCAGTCGTGCCAGTTGTAACCCCGTTGACGCAGACGACACAACAGGTCCGTCCTGTCCAACGGACGAAGAGTCACGTGCTTATTGTGATAACCCCGCCGTGAGTGAAACGGACCATTCCGAGAACACTAATAGTAATGGACTCAAATCCGACAACGGCAGAGCAGTAACAAATGGCAATACTCAAGCGAATGGAGGAAAGCGCTTTCCACTCATTAGAAGACGTTCAAACATGGGCCGCATGTCCATAAGAACAGTCAGGACGACCAGTATATTTTTTGTGGTATCCGTGGCTTTTGTGTTGAGTTTTCTACCATATTTAGTCGCTAACATTTTAAAATTCACCAAAGCGGTGTTCTACGATATCGACTCGTCTACCGAGGAGGTCATTTATAACTTTTGCGTCCGGTCCTATTTCATTAGTAATTTTATCAATCCTGTTATTTATAGTGCCTTAAATAGAAATTTTCGAAAAGAGTGCAGGAAACTTCTGAAACGCTCGGTTGAGAGGTTAAAATTGGTTTGCTGCTGTTGTTGTAAACAATCCGAGCGATGATCACGTGTTTTGTTTAAGCCGTCCAATAACAATAACAATCGTTTTTCAGCAGATAAAAGTAACCTGGTGCGTTCAACAGACATTTTAACGTTAGCGTTAACTATGTACGCGAACTCTGTTTCAGCGCAACGAATGACAGTTTTCACGCAAAACACTCAAACATATTTTGGAGTCAGTGTCTATTGAACGCCGGCCAGGCTGATCTTTTTAACCAAATTTCCCTCATGCAGAGACATTTTGACGCATCCTCAGAAGACGCTTCTTGAAACCATTGTGACTAAAAGAGATACTACTCATCATAATCAATTTTTTCTTTTGCAAGAATTATTTCATCTGCATTAAATTACAGTATTTTATTTTCATTTACATAGATTTGTTCATAGTTTTGCCAAAATGTTTTCAATATGGTCTGTTTGTAAATTAAATCTTGCTCATTTTAAGGATTTTTTTTATTTTCTTGTAGTGCTTTTGGTTCAAATGTAAATATATACCTTAACCCCTTTCTCCATACAAAAAGTCTGCAGCAGACAACTTTGAAAACAAACAGGCAAAACAATAAAAACAATCTCTGTGGATATAAATATTGAATAGATTTGAAAAAAAATAAGGTTAAAATAGAAAGTTTTTCTCAATTTGCCACAATGTTTTCAGACGTCGTCCGCTGTAGATGTGCTCATTTGCGTCTGCATGTTCGAAATGGTCAATTACATCATAATGTCTTGAAAAGTATTACGGTCGTTTACCAAAGTATAATAACGGTAAATATATTTGTTTTATCTGCTTAACCCATTAACTTATGACGCTTCTTTAGTAAACAAAAGATTCCAACGTTGTATAAATATTATAAGTACGTTTACTAATTGTTTACATAATTGTCTTGGGTCACTTTTAATAGTGGCGAGTCTTAGTGAATCAGTGAACTGTCGAATCAAGTCTATCATTAGATCTGTTGAACAAGAGACTCAAAATCGGTGATATCGATACAATAGCAGAATAACTATGTATACGTTAATAGCAGAAACCACCGATATTAACGATATCTTCGACACTCAAAAATTCAAAATGTCTAAATCAGATTTTCTTTTTTAAGTACATGTACAGTGGTCTCACGATAACTTGAAAGTCAAATGGGAGCCATACATTACCGAGTAATCGCCTTGTTCAAATTACCCCATCATATAGGCTTAATTTGTGTATTTTTTAGATTTAGTAATTTATTTATATTTAATACTAATTGTAATCTGGAAAAATACGCCAGTTCTAAAGTCATGTGAGGAAAACAGCACAGCAGCAGTTTTGAATGTTTATATGGGCAATCAGAGCTGTTGCTACTCAGTTTTCTAAATACAGATCCGTTCGAGTAATACGAATTATTCTAATGATCCCCGGTTCGAGATATCGTGTGTACACTGTACATGTATTTTGAATATCTGTCAACGTGTGACGTGTTTCCCTTATAGAAAATATTTAAGGGGGGTAATATAATTGACATGTGTCATTATATTGTGTTCTTTTCATTGTTCAAGCTTTTAAATATTAAATTTCTAAATCTTGTCATTTCTTATTTAATTACATTCTTTTGTTTGTTTCAAAACGTATTTGCCGACGTGTTAAGAGCCTGTTACACCTAGCCGATTTGGCTCACCGGAGCTATACCGGAGCACAAATTTAACGATTTTCAGGGGTCCGTACTCAATTTG
>JAUELF010250461.1:0-11916 GCA_031471495.1 Clinocardium nuttallii
TATAACTTACAAGATTGTCAGACGAAACTTTTGTACAGACTAATTACATTGACCAGGTGGACAAGACAATCTGAACCTACACTTAAAATAAATTGTTTCTTTTCTCATACACTCGCTCTGTACAGCGGTTGCTATGTGAAAGTTCCATTTGTTCTTTTTGTAGTTTCAACACTTGTTCAGTCAAATTACGGCGGCAAATTCGAATATCTCAACGCTGTAGACAATTATGCTTAAGGACACCAAATATTATGGCATTTGGTAAATGTGTAGATATATATCAAAATTGCTGTTTTTCTCTATATCATACACCTGACCAGCAGCATTCATAAGGTCGTTGGTCGAACCCGCCTAGTGTGAACCACCAGTCTACAATCCACGAACTATCTCAAGAAAGGACACATTCGATTCACCCGAGGTTAGGCACCAGACCCTACACACTCTTTTGATTTTATATCATGCCAGATTAATGATATTATGAAAAGTAAGTCAAATGGAAACATCAACCAGGGTCTTAGTTTTGTACCAGTTCTTAGGTCTTAGGTATTATTTGTGTACGTCTTCCTGGGCATAGGTACACAACTAAGACCTAAGACCTAAGACCTAGTACAAAACTAAGACCCTGATATTTCTTTTTTTAATTGACTTTCTTTTCATATTATCATTGCTTTAGCATGCATGATTTAACTTAAAAAATGTGGGGCGGGGGTCTGATGCCTAAATTCGGATGTATTTTGTGGGGGCAAAACTATTTATGTGTTGTTAATATTATGGGCCGGTGGCCTAAATATTTTAAATAAAATATTTGAATCTTTGAATCTATCTGCAAAACGCAATATTTATCCATTCCAATGGTATCTTAAGCTTGTTGTTGAATCTAAATAGAGGACTACAAAATGATGGAAATACTCTACTTACAAGTGTATTGGGGTTATCGCTTTATGGCTGTCTGTCAGAGTGCAACATCAGGACTTCGTGTCAAAGTATAGTCCATAGAAGGTTGGCGACGCACTGTCGGCTGTATAACACTTTAAGTAACGCAACAGTTAGAAGAACCGGGAGTCATCTACTTCCTGGTTAATAGCAGATATTTAACGAAATGACGTCATAAAAATAAGAACAGAACAGAACATATATTTCATTTTCAACAAAAGCATAAACAGTTCATGGTTGATATTTAACTATACATACAAATGGTTAAAACAATAAAAAAAAAGAGTTGAAAAATAGTAATTAATTAAGTTTTAAATCAGATTTATATGCATATGTATATACACACATATGAGCCGTTCCGAGAGATAACCAACATGATAGACTCTGCGCAATGTATTGACACAGAGCAGGCTTTTTCGGGCCGACACATTTCGTCTCAGGGGGATAGAGGTATAGACTAATGCTTCCTGAAACAGAAAATCCACATGACGCGAAAAGTGTCTGTCCGGGTTAGCTTGCGCGGCATGCTTAGGCTGATCTGTGTCGATACATTACGCAGTGTCCACAATGGTGGTTTTCTCGTGGGACGGCTCATATAGATAATACATACAATAAGAGGAAAAGTAGTGGAAAAAGGCGACGACAAAAATGGCTAATTTTAGTTTCTGGACCATGAATGCATGACCGTGATGGATATTTTAGTTTCTGGACCATGAATGCATGACCGTGATGGATATTTTCCTGGTTGTTGTTTTTATATTTGATTCTATTTTTATTATTCTTTCATTTATGTTATTCTAAAGGAGGAAAGCAAATTAAGAACGATATGAGATATATATCGACCAACATGTGTCCCTCTTTTCCATTATACAAGATATTGTCCTGATTGTTTTTCTATATTTGATAAATTATATTTCCATTTCCATTTTTTTTTTTTTTCTAAAGCAAGAAAGAAAATGAAGAAACGATAGTAGATATATATCGACCGACATTGTTCCCTCTTACCCATAATGCAAGACGAGATTTTTGCCCCTCCGTTCGACAAAGTTACAGATCAGTCTGTCTAACTGCTATATGAGCCATCTCGCGAGAAAACCAACATTTTGGTCTCTGCGTAAAGTATGGTCCGAATCAGCAAAGGCATGCCGCGCAGGCTGAGCCGGATGTACACAGTTCGCTTCCTGTGGATTTTTCTGTTTCAGGAATCATTACTTTATCCCCCTGATACGGAATGTGTCGGCCCGGATCAGTATGCGCGGACAGCGCAGGCTTCGCTACATTACGCAGAGGCCATAATGTTGGTTTTCTCGCGGGACGGCTCATATCATGTCATGATTTACACAAGTTGACAGACGCTTCCGGCAAGCTTGTTAACCCGTTTCCTACATACAACACATCTGCATAAGACGACTTTGAAAACAAATGGGCAATGATATGGGAAATCTCATAATTCGAATACAACAAATCTACATTTATATAGAGTTTAAAACAGTGTTGCAAAAGGAGAAATTGCTCGTTATGAGCATTTTTTTCTTTTGCGAAAATGTTTTCAAAAGTCGTCTGCTGCAATTGCGTCAAAAAACGTCCATATGGGAGAGGGGAGGTTAAATAAAATAAAACAACAGTGTAGATCTTGATCAGAAGTCAACATGTACCTTTACGCGCAAGCAGTCTCATCTGTTATCAAAACAGCTTATCCAAGATATCTTAGAGTAGATGAACATAAATTTAATCTTTTATTTGAATGTCCATTATATGAATCTGAGAGGGTTCTATTAAAACAAATATATCGATGTTTTCAATATTATATTCTCTTTAAATGAAATACGATCAAAAAGACTAGTAATAACTTTCCCAATTGAAGAGCTAAAACTACGAAATCAATTTATTTCGAAAAGTCACTAAATAAGCCTTAAAAACGATACCAATAAGCAAAACATTAACACTGTTATCCCCATGTATTCATTTACATGATAGTTCGTGTATTATGCTTATATATGTTTATACTGCTTGTATAAGGGCCGGAAGCCGAACTACTTGATTAAAGAATTGAATTTAATTGAAGTCAATATAATTAAGTGAATTAGTACTAAGCTTTAGTTACTGTATAATATTAATATACTACTTATTTTGAAATAATCCATGCTATAAATGAGTCAAAATAAACAAGAGGGCCATGATGCGTCTTTGCAATGTTCATCATAAATGAGTTAAAAATAAACAAGAGGGCCATGATTGCCCTAGACCGCTCGCCTAAATTATGCAATTATAGCAATTTTGCCAATTTTAAAGGGCCATAATCCCGTCATGCATGGGCGGATCTTGCTTGTTTTCGAAATGAACTGAGCCCTTATGTATAGGGCCATAATTCAGTCGTGCATTGAAAGATCTGGCTGGTTTTGAAAGGAACCAAGCTCTCATGTATATCTAGCTATTGTATACATTTGGTAAACATCGGATAATAAATGATGACGTTAACTTGTTCACAAGGTCAATTATAGCAATTTTGCCAACTTTAAAGGGCCATAATTCCGTCATGCATGAAAGGATCTGGCTGGTTTTCGAAAGGAACCGAGCTCTCGTTGATATCTAGCTACTGAATAAGTTTTGTAAACATCAATAAATGAAGACTTTATCGTATTCACAATAAAATGTAGACAGACGACGGACAAAGGGTGATCACAAAAGCTCACATTGTCACTACGTGACAGGTGAGCTAAAACATGTATGCATATGATAAGTCCTTCAAACAACAGTTCACTACAGTTACACAGTATGAATTAACACAATGACCGAATAATTATTTCAGTGTCTAAACTTTGTTTTTTTATTTTACATCGTTTGCGAAACAAGATTTCAGCTTATATTATTCAATCCAGATATCTGCTTCCTGGATACTTAACCAGTACTGGCGCCGTTTGTATGGAAACATCCAAAAAGCAGGGACCGCTCATCATGGAATTCGAACCCGGGACCTTTGGAGCTACTGTACTGCTTTCATCGTGTACGTGTTCAGTTAATAAATAACGGATTTATGCAGAAGACACCCATTGGTGGCTCTGATGAACAGAATCCGATTCCACTAAAAGAATTCGAATACGTTCGGTGTAAGCATTTAACTCGAAGAGAATGCTTGGTCCAGCCACAGCTCGGCCTGTTGAAACCCATGGTGTACGCTGACCGCACATATAAGTAAGTCGCAGTCATTGTATTTAGAGACGAGCATACATCCAATGCTTCACCGAAATCTGACCCCGATTCGTGAAACGTGACCGGAAATATCTTTTCTATGATTTCCCATCCGGGCGCATTACTTATTGTTGTGAGCCTGTTGCTAAGGACGCATGTGCCATTTATTGCAAAGTAGGACACGTGCTCACAATAAATGCTTTCAAGTTTGCATAAATATACACAGGCGTACCGGGTGACGTAATGAAATGTGTTTGACTCTTCCTGGTGCAAAAGAGTGACATAAGAGCCAACATCTGCAAAAGAGTCAACATAAACACGTCTAAATCCGCCAAGGCCACACAAAAGCGAGACTTCACTCCATTGGCCATTACTCCCACACGTAGACATTGACGTCACATTGTTTCTATCAGCGCTTCCCAAAATAATAGCGTAATCTACAGATGGCGGATTCCGACACTCTGTGTGCTTGCAAGAGGTTCGGCCAGTTTCGACACAGGTTTCTGACGAAGGACACACAAGGTTGCAATGTTTTATTTTGGACATCTGTGAAGAAAGCGATAATTCGAATGTAAGGTATTTACAAATTTGGCAGTACATATAAATTAGATTCACATCATATTATACAAGTGCACCGTTTACTGATCTCATTTGACAAATTGTTATGAACAACATGTATATGAGCCGTTACACGAGAATACCAACGTTATGGACTCTGCGTAAAGTATTGACCCGAATCAGTCTAAGCATGCCGCACAGGCTAACCCGCACAGACACTTTTCGCCTTCTGTCGATTTTTTGTTTCAGGACTCGTTACTCTATACCTCTAACGCTCTGAGACGGAATGTGTCGGGCCCGGATTAGCCTGCGCGGACTGCGCAGGCTGATCTGGGTCGATACATTACCCAGAGTCCATAACGTTGATTTTCTCGTGGAACGGCTCATATGTAATCGATGTCAGGCAGCAATGGGGGCGTCTTAATGCATTTCCGAATATCGAACCAGTGCAAGACATACTACACGTATCTCATCGCAGCCTTCGCTGATCTCCGATTGTTAGATGTGCGAACCCCTTTGGGTTCAACACCGTTTCCCTTGGCGCGGATCATACATACTATATAAATCCGTACAATGGAAAGGGTACCAATTGGTGTTTGCGAATAGCGTAGGTACAAATCAGCATGTATATCCGAGCAGTTTGACCAATATCTACACTATTCACATTTGACTTACATAGGCCCGGTGGTAGCTTCTGTAAGTTTGAGTTAATTCAGATAAGCTGATTGACTGAGTGTTTGGCGTTTAACGCCACTTTCAATATGTTCCAGTTATACCACGGCGTTTCCTGGGTAAGTTACCCGTACTAATGGTCCATTTATATCCTGACACCAGTCAATCAGTCGTAATGCTAACCCCGCAACCCTGAACACCAAGAGTGCAGCCATTACTACCATTTCTAAATGTTTTTTGGTATGATCCGGCCGGGTTTCGATCCAGCTACCCTCGCACCCAAGGCGGACGCTCTACTACTACATCGAGGCGGTTTATTCAGAAAATACTTAGGAATTCTTCAGACTGAGCTTGACCTACATAGCGTAGTTCCTCTTCTACTGGGCAGGTACATATTTGAACCGTGTCTGGACATTAACCCTTTCCCACTTACAACACTACTGCAGGAGACGACTTCGAAAACATCCATAAATGAAGGAATATTTACTGAAAAAGTTTGAAAATGTTGTGGCAAAAGGAGAATTTGATCGTTTTGAGCAATTTCTCCTTTTGTCACAATGTTTTCAAAGGTTGTTTGCCAGAAAAGTATAATGGAGGGAAAGGGTTGAGGTATGATTCAATCTCGGGTTTGGCCAACATTACATTACGTCAATTGTACGGGTTAGTCTTCCACTTTATTTGTTAGAAGTTCACATAATCTTCTAACAATGTAAACACTAAGTGATCCATAGATCTTGATTATATTGCACATGCTGACATGTATTCAAACTGTTCACAGAAGTCGACGTGTGCCTTTTTATAAGAACGGGCTCATTTACGAAAATGGCTAAATGTTTCTTTTTTTTAAATATCGTTTATATCAAAGAAATGACGGACACATTTCACTGATATCCTATAATTGATACTGAAACAACTAAACGCTTTTAACGGTATGTCAGTCATATTAAAGCGTTTCTTTGTAAGCTCTGCCAAGATCCTTTCGGACGTTTGCCAAAACCACTGTTACAAGCGTCATTTGTCTCCCACACCAATGGGATAGGGGTCTATGTGGAAAAACAACCAGTTGTTTGAAAAGACTGTTGTACGGAGTATTAGTGTGAGATAGCCAGGAACCACATGAGAACATGAACTAGTCGCCGTGATATGACTGAGCAATTGTTGAAAACGGCATTTTTTGTGTTGTAAATTAACAATATTGTTGGTACATTTATCCTGGCACCAGCTAATCAGTTGTTATGCTGTTGTCGAGCAATCCAAGCTGACAATGAGAGAAACGACTTAAAAAAGACATTTTTACCTGAGCCCATGCTGACTTTTCAGCGCAGACACTCCCGGTTCGTGTAACTGTTTCGGTGCTTGTAGTGTTATACAGCCGACAGTGCGTCGCCAACCTTCTATGGACTATACTTTGACACGAAGTCCTGATGTTGCACTCTGACAGACAGCCATAAAGCGATAACCCCGATACACTTGTAAGTAGGTTATTCCCATCATTTTGTAATCCTCTATTTAGTTGCAGCAACAAGCTTAAGATACCATTGGAATGGATAAATATTCCGAAAGAAATCGCAAACACAAAATGACCAGAATACGCCATTTTTTAAAAAGAGCTATTTTAATAATGTTTTGTGAGTGCCCTTCACCACCGCGGTCCGATGTCCTCTAAATTTCCTAGTGGGTACATACATCCGTTTCAAACAATTAAATGTAACCAGACTGGAAAATTGCCAACTAGTTAAGTATGCAATGTGATTGTAAACATTGACAAAATATAAATAGAGCATCTGCATTTTATAGACAATTATAAAGAATATAGTGTCAATATTTATAAGTAATCAAAGTACTAATATTATTTACTTTCGTAAGTAAAGTCAACATTTTCTTAAGCTATGGCTATGAGCTTTCAGTCCAATCCATATACCCATTGTATATTTCTTGATGTGTCCTACTATGTAAAAATATATGAGAATTAAATATGTTTAAACTAACATTTTCTTAATGTGCGACATCCCCTAAATAAAGACACGGCAGTATCAGAGAGTTGACATTGAGCAATCTGGATCGTCCAAAACTAGCTTGAAAAGGTTACAAGTGATATTCATTAAACGAAACGACTAGAGTATGCTGGTTAAAAATGATCCGTTATTCCTTTAGTTATCTCGCTTTAATATGCCTCTAACCCAGACCATTACTCTTAACTAATAACTTAATTGTCACAGTGCCAATCGACGTAAAATGGAAAAAAAATGAAGTCGGAATATTTACATTTAAATGTTTTTAATTACAACGTGTGATTCAAGTCTAAGGAATTACTCTTCGATTGTGTTAATTTAATAGACTTGAACATGAAATAAATGGGTTCTGACACAAGGTCCCTGAATTAATGAAGTAACAAACATGTGATGTATGCAATGTTTTTGGTATCATTTTAACAGTTTTCCAGCTGATCTTGACCTGCAATGTCTGACTTAATGTAGTTTATGGTAATAGTATATCAGCCCTGTTTTATGTGAAACAGTTTGGTAACTGAGAGTTGCAAAGTTCCAAGTTTTTCAAGTTTTCAAGTTTTATTAAATATAATCTCAGTTCATGTATACATGACAATTATGAGAACTATAAACACAGAATAATAATAAACATATATAAACGAAGCGTAAAAAAACACCACACAAAATGTAGCATATTTACAATACAATATAGACTGGAGAATCAAACAAAGAAAGTACCCGATGAATAAAACAAAATACTTTAAAATAGTTGTGGTTTTGTTGTTGCTGTTAGACTGTTAAATAACTGTAATTTGATAAGTAGTAGGCTACAATTGTATCGTGAGCTACCTAACTGTTTAAATGAACACATGGCAAAATTAAGGCAAAATTGACATTATTCGGTCCATATGAAACCATAACGGCAGCAAACATGCAGTTTGTTTACACGGTGTAACGCCGCTTTAGCACATTTTAAGTTATATTACGGCGTTTTCTTGGTAAGTTATCGGTTAAATTGATTCATTTATCCTGACACCAGCGAGTCAGTCGTAATGCTAACCCCACAACACTGAGCGTTTAGTACCGAAAGCAACCATACTGTAAGACGATGTGTAAGTTTGCTTACGTTCAATTGTTAATGCAGTACAATCATGCAGATTCTGACCAAAAATTGAGTGTCGGAGATTCACTTACATTAGCTTAGCAGATATCTTACGCACTAATATATATAGTTGTAAAAATGCAGTGCCCAACCTTGGATTCGAAAACTTGGCTGCATTTTATCCGAAAATTGTTCTTTCTTTGTCCATGTAAACAATTGCCACCCCCATACTGTACACAGTTGCATTAAGACTCAAAGTCGCTAAAGGCGTTTCATATATATTTGTGTTTATAATTTTCCGATTGAAAAATGTTTGATGATAAAATATATCTAAACGTTTAAAGTAAAAGACCTGTTAAAAGTTGTCAGTATAATGGAAAACGGTTAACAACAATGGGTTGGTAGAACTCATTCAACCCAGAAATCAATATTCTGATTTTGCTTTTAACCAACATTTCTCAATAATTGAAATGCATTGAACATACATTTGTTCAAAAAAACTTTCATCAAATGACAATTCTTAAAATAGATACAATTATTATTTTTCTATATCAAATGAACATTAATTTTAAGTACAATGTAAATATTCATAATAATAAAAACAATATTTAAATTCATAGCACCACTCTGTTCGATCAATAAAGATATTCAACTTTTGCTAGCAGAATACATAATACAATTAAAGTGAAGCGTCTAGCGATAAGGAGTCTTAATGAATCTGGGTCCTGTGAATGGACGGGAGAGCGGACTTGCCTACGGATGGGCATTTGTTGGGTACTTTCCTTTGATGTTTCCTTGTTGGGTATACCCAACAAGACACAGTTCATTCCGTAAATAACCCCCCTTTAACGGAATGAATAGCATTAATATGTAAATTAGATACCATTAGAACATTATATAAAAAAAACACTTATCAAAGTGTCTTATAGGGTGGGTGGGGTCACAAAAAAAACAGGTACCCAACAAGTGTCCTGTTGTCAGCACGTTTGCACCCACACGCAGTCTCACCAACAGAGCCTTCACTGTTCGTTTACATATAACTTAATCATAGATGCGTCGGTTGACAAAATACTAGCACTGTAGCCCCGTTAATTTTACCGCCGTTTAACCATTATATGATCGCGTTACGGATAGTTAATTAGACCCCCACACCAACATTGCCAGACGGGGAACATTTATTCTACTGATTACGATTTTAAATTCATTTCCTTTCGCCATGTGCACGCAATTAACTAACTATTTATTCTTGTTGTGTGTATAGCGTTAACCTCCCATTTCCCACATACAGCAACTATGCATTGCAGAAGATGACTTTGAAAACATCCTGATAAATATTTGAGCATTTCCATAAATGTGAGTTTAATTATTACTAACTTAACTCATTTATCTTTTTCATACCCATTGGGACATAACAACACAACATTAACATTTACTGAAATGAACAATTTCAACAACTATTTTAGTGAACAACATTGTCCCAGTTTATAGTGTACATTACGCAGCCTACTGCGTCTATATATGGAACGCCTTTGCTGCCTCATTATACAACATGTGTTTGTATTATGTGCACACTTCATAATGTTATGTAAACTGACCGTTATGTCTTGTCAAGTGTCCATTTCGTTATGGGCACACTTCATTATGTTATGTAAACTGATCGTTTTATCTTGTCAAGTGTCCATTTCGTTATGTGCACACTTCTTTATATTATGTATACTGACCGTTATGTCTTCTCAAGTGTCCATTTCGTTATGTGCACACTTCTTTATATTATATATACTGACCGTTATGTCTTGCCAAGTGTCCATTTCGTTATGGGCACACTTCATTATGTTATGTAAACTGATCGTTTATCTTGTGAAGTGTCCATTTCGTTATGTGCACACTTCTTTATATTATGTATACTGACCGTTATGTCTTCTCAAGTGTCTATTTCGTTTTGTGGACACTTCATAATGTTATGTATACTGACCGCTATGTCTTGTCAAGTGTCTATTTCGTTATGTGTACACTTCTTTATATTATGTATACTGACCGTTATGTCTTGTCAAGTGTCTATTTCGTGTTCAAATCTTTATTCAAAAATAATAATATTTGCTCTTAAATATTATATTTCATACGTTTTCACCGATTTTTTTTCACTGAAATGTATTTCTTAAAGAAAACAAGTAAAGGTTATGCAGAACATTTCATTTTAAAACTTCACACTATTAGTGCCTCTCGTAGGACCGCCAACTTAACTATGAACCAATCAAAACGTGTAATTTCCTTTATTTCTTCGCTATTATGAATTAAATACAACATTTGATTGGTCTACAATCTTGATCATTTGTTTAAAACATCTAGGTCAAAACTGGCGTAATACGTCTATCGACGAAAAATGCGGCGACAACAACTACAATATGTTGATAATTCCTCTGCAATGCGATGGTTCCCACAACAACGACTGTGTGACGTCATAAGGTCGCATTGGACACAGTTCCCAGTAGATAAAACACGTGTCCAAAAAAAGAGGAGAAAATACTAGATTAATATCAATTTTAATAACTTTATAACACCATAAGTATTTAATTTAAACCCTCTGTCTAAAGACTCCAAACGTAAGTAAACATATTACAAAATTAACAAACAATATAAATATGATGATACTAGCACCTAATAGCTGTTCAAATCGATAACGTATATATAAATATGATGATACTAGCACCTAATAGCTGTTCAAATCGATAACGTATATATAACACGAAAACATTATACTCTGATCCGTCACGCGAGAAAACCACCATTATGGCATCTACGTTATGTATCGACCAGAACAGCCTGCGTTGTCCGCGCATACTGATCCGGGCCGACACATTCCGTTTCAGGGGGAAAGAATTATAGAGTAGTCATTCTTTAAACAGAATATCTACAGGAGACGAAACGTTTCTATCCGGGTAAGCCTGCGTGGCATGCTCAAGCTGATCCGGGTCGATACTTTACGCAGAGTCCACATTGTTGGTTTTCTCGCGGGACGGCTCATCTGTACTTTGACTAAGTTTCCACTAGTTTTCCATTTAAACAATATGATTGACATGAACACATGTGGGGGGATATGAAACTTCCAAAAGTCCACTTTTCAGGGGCATCAATAATAGTCTGTATCACGAGGTGTGAAATACTTCTTCGCTCAGTGAAGACTCGGATCCGCATCCGCACTGTCTCGCCAGAGCCTTCGGTGTCCGCCTATATACTATAAAGGCCTTTATACATAGCCGAATTACAAGAACACCAGCATTGTGTCCGCCTATATACTATAAAGGCCTTTATACATAGCCAAATTACAAGAACACCAACATTGTGTCCGCTTATATACTATAAAGGCCTTTATACATAGCCGAATTACAATTACACCAGCATTGTGTCCGCCTATATACTATAAAGGCCTTTATACATAGCCGAATTACAAGAACACCAGCATTGTGTCCGCCTATATAC
>JAUELF010250471.1:0-11914 GCA_031471495.1 Clinocardium nuttallii
TTTATATGGCATGTCAATTAACAGATATCTTTCAGTATTAAGTAGAGATTTATAGTGTTTGTAGTGGTGGCAACGACTGGACGCGTCGATTTGTACATGCCAGTATAGCCAAAACCGTAGAGAAAAAGTAGGTTGTTTACATAGGTACTCCATATACATGTCATATAGACTTGTTTCATTAAGTAATGTTCTTGTCAATTTCGAATTTGTATCTACCATTTGAACAATTTGGACAACACGATAACTCGTTTTATAGTCCATCAACATAAGTAGAGTCTTTAAATTTGAGTATTTTTCTTAGGCAGATAGTTAGTATGTACCAATTATTCGGTTTTTCTTGGACATTTAAGCCCAAAACTTCTGATCCGTTGTTAATGTCGGGTCCTTCTTTACCACCAAACAGATTACATGTATCGTTAGCATGTAGGTTTACCTCGTTGAATGCAGTAAATAGATTCGGTAAATCGTGAAATGAATGTTATGCTATCCGTTTCTGGGTACATACCAGCACCCGTTCATCTAAAAATAAATGCCTAAGTTTTTAAAGAGTCCACGTTCTCTAGCTAAATAGTATTATACATACATTTATGTAAATAGGTTGTCCTTTTCAAATAAAATAGTTTTGGTATTTCTAATATTTACCCGAATACTCCACGATTTTCAATACAATTGATTGGTTTGGTTAACTGGGGTTGTTTACTCTTGCAATCGGCCATTTTGAAAGTTGATAATCATTTAATAAAGTATATTAAGTCTTAAGTGAGGGTGCGAACATGACAGTATAATCGGTGAAAAGTAGCATGACAAGCTCGATGTCATTTATAATAAAAAAGAACTTCTATATCATTGTTTAAATGTGATATAATATCATTAACGATAAAAATCAACACAATATTGGAACTTAGGTCTAGTATTTAATTGAAAAAAGGGGAGATTATTCATTATTTACCCTTTGGCAATAATTGATGGTACTATAAGTACTTCTTATGGCACTAATGTTGGTAAAACTAATACTCTCAAGATATAAATTTTGCAAGAGAAAAAATCGATCAATCTTGTCAAGACGTATTTCAAAATTAATAAATGCCCACTCTGCCCCTGACTTTATGTTTTAGTTATTATTGATTGTAATATCAGGGACGTAGATATCTACGTCCCTAGTAATGTTAAAAAACCACATCGACTGTAGATTTCCCTTTTTTGAATTCAAATTGATCAGTGGTTCTGAGTTGGTTTGCGTTATCAAATCAATCTTCAATTGCTGTATTGGTGTATTTGTTTGAAAGCAAACACACTAACTTGATAAAGATTTGTCATCAATATGGTTTTATTATTCTTGGAATCATGTAAATGGGTGGTGAAAATAATAAAATTTGATTCATAACTTTAAAGAGGTTGTGTACCTAAAGGTTCACATACTATGCATCCTCTACGGGCTACTTAAACCTACATATCAGTGGTATTTAAAACAGTAACATTGGTAACACCCGTCGTACCAGCTGAGTTGTTGTATCCCTATATCAGTATTCAAAACTTTGCTTCTTCTTTATATTTTGAAACCGACAAATTAGTAGAAAGTACAATGTGTGTAGTCTTGACTTACACTATTTCTATTGACTATATTCCGTATTACTTCATGTGTAACATAGGACTTTCACGTTCGTGAAATAGTTCTTCAACGTATAAATACTTTTTAAATATCTTGCTTTTAAAAATAAAGCTATGTGTGTCTGGAAGGACTGGATTAGGGATTTAAATGATTCAGGATTCTTGTCAGACTGGCCATCTAAAAAGGGGTCGAACTATATAATATGCAACAACGTCTCTTTCTGAAAGTTTGTTAAATTGATTTTAATGACCAAGAACCGAGCCCCGATAGCTCAGTCGGTAGGGACGTAAACTGAAAATACATGTGTTGTGAGATTGAACCTACGCTCGGTCACATTTATCCCCGACGTTTCAGAAAAGTCAATGCAAGACGTGTCATTCGTCTTCTACCAATAGGTCTGTGGTGAAAAAGTAGCACGTATCTTGGAAAGTCTGTTTTATGTAATACTGGTGTCAAAACGTCATGAAACTCATGGATGGATGAACTGGCCGTCTATGAAAAACATTTTTAAATCCAATTCAACCAATAGACCTAGCCAACCATATTGCAGAATTAATGTTTAACACACGGTTTAAATTGTGATGTGGTTACAAACATGGTTACAAATATTCAATATAACCTTCGTTCAATTTTCAAATACGTGTTTTTAAATATGTCATCGTCTTGCTTAAATCGGGCACACATGACCGACCTTTTGAATTTATGGCGTCATATATCCCATTCCCTAGTTGTACACCACCTTTTCGTTTTATAACTGTTCCCTTCATTGGTACAATATGTGTCTATGACTAGGTGAAATACGATGTAAACTCCCATAGGGTACACACTCTTCAATACCATTCAATGTTGGCATGACTTCAATACTTATGTTATGGGATGAGAGTCTAATCTTGGATAAAATGTTTTTACATTTTGGAAAGGTTTAAATGGCCAAATAGTTCGACCGTTCAAATGTTAATTCAAATTGTCTAAAATGTAAAAGTGATAAATAATAGTTAATATGTTCCTGCCAGAAACATACATTATGTATATACATAGAAATCTGGCACGCTGACAAAAAAATGAAAATACATAGACAAGTGCTCAAATTTCCTCGTCAGTCAGATTTGACCAATGTGTGCACTTTGTTCTGATATAAAACAAAAACGACGATTGAATAAAGTACTATGTGTCAGCATGTAGCTAAATTGCCACAACAGGCCGAAGAGGGCCAGTATCGCATTAAAACTCCGCACAGCCTAGCCCCCTGGTGTCAATGTCTGGTTACCAATCGCTTGAAGGTATCTCGTAGAGAGTCACCCAAGGAAAATTTCTGCATTATTATTTGTAAATCTACCTAATACTTTTGGAGGAAAGGTTTTCTAAAGTTTTCACTTAAGACAATATAAGGCTAACAGCCCCGCCCCAGTTACAGCCTTATTTTAAGACCAATCAACATGGATTGTTGGAATCTGATAGAGAGTCACACAAGAAATATTTCTACAATATTATTCGAAATTCGGCAAGAGTATTTTTTAACTTTTCACTAAGTCAAAGCAGCCCTGGTGGCCATGATTTGCAACCAATTAACAAGGCTTCAAGTAATCTGATAGAGAATCATCCAATGAGCAGTTCTATAAAATGATTTGAAAATCGAACTTAAGCTTTCGATGGAGAAGATTTTTTAAAAATGTATACTATAGCCATAAATGACAAAATAGACCCGCCCCTGGCGGCCATATTTTTCGACCAATCACTATGGCTTGAAGGAATTTGATAGAGGGTCGGTCACCTAAGGAACATCTTTACAAAACTATTTGACACTTTCGGAGCAAAAGATTTTCTAAGTTTTCACTATAGCTATGTGAGGCAAAATAACCCCGCTAATCTGAATGTGATAGAGGGTCATCCAACGAACATTATTAAACAATATTTGAAAATCGGCCAATCAGTTCAGGAGGAGAAGAATTTTAAAGGTTTTTCTTTCGGTTGCCATTAAACCAGAACTAAACAACTGAAGGAATTTAGTAACGGTCATTGAGTGGATGCAAAACGTTGCCACACGGATGCAAGCACGCACGGACGGGCGGGCGGGCGCATGACGGACAATTCACCATGACATAAGCTCGACTGGCCTTCAGGTTGGACCGAGGTTTTATAGAATTGACGGTTGTAGGTGATTTGTACCTCGGGTCTTGTGCTAGGTGGGTATAAACATATTGCTCAAGTCGTGCTTATAGGAACAACCTCGTCTTAGCTGTTACTGCCTGGATATCCAGTAAGATTACATGTGTTGTGCAATGCAATTCAAAACAGAATTGTTCAATGCATGCCATGGTGAAACCATATAGAAGAAGAGTGTTTGATGTTACATTTAAGTCGAATGATAATACAACATATGTCAGAATAAAAAAGCGCGACAAACAGACCGACGACAATTTAACAAAGAAATGATCCAACATATTGTTAATTGTCATACAGTATTCTTCCTCTTTGTAGCATCCAATTGATTAATTAGGGCTCGAACTAGGGACCTCTTGTCCTCGATGCGAACAGCTCTACCACGTCGCTATTAAAGCTAACTCTATAGCAAGGTAGTATAAGTATCTCATTATTCAAACACATAGCTACATAGTGTATATATATGGGATAGACCGGTATAATACATTAATAGGTACAAGATTGAATGAGCAGCGGGAAAAAAGAATGTACTCACAATACAAAAGCTTTTGTTAGTGAGCATACTTGGCTTCAGGTTTCACGGACGTATCTTCTAGTGTACATTGTATTACTTTATAAATCAAATGCAAGAAAGAAGACCGAGTTGATATTAGACAGAAGCAGCAATCTTTTAATGTTATTGCCTAACGATGATAGACTTAAAATGATGTTATATTTCTCTTCACCGTTTCAAACTGATACTTCTATTTGGCCAGTTTATTTTTTGGAACATATACTAATCTGTTACGGAATGGTCACAATAAACCGTGGAAAAATAATGCAAAAAAACTCACTTGATCTGCGTGTACCATTTACGGATTAAATTTAAGCGTATTTGTCACTAGATCAGGGGGGAAATCGTCTAATTGGAACGTTTTGAGGACATTCCGTCGCTAACGAGTTTGGAATATATAGTTCCGGATCGTGCTTATACTTTTCCCTACTTGGCATTGGGGACTTTAAGCTGCATATATATATGTTGTTAAATAATGTTGGTTGGATGGTTGATCAGGTGACTTTTGCTGTGCGAGATACTTGACTTGGTTTTCGGATCGGTGATATTGCTTTCCCGGTGAATAACGGCGGATGTATTGTAAATAACTTGGTAAAGGCAATTTTTATTCTAATACGTTAACAAAAGGACCATTTACAACATAGGTATATGCAGCTTAAATTTCTGGTAACTATCATCACCACAGAATCAAGAAAGCAACAGTAGAAAGGGACTTCGCATTGGAAACTTACTAAATGCAGAGTATGCGAAACAAACTAAAAGCATGGTCTAAGATAATCTACAACATAATTGACCGCATTAAAATATGAGGTAGACATAGTCAGAAGATACTACAAAAAGGGTGGCATAAAACACTACGTATTAACATGTGAATCGTAAACACATAAGAAATAAGCAGAGAAAATATCATGTATATGCCATTTTCCTTGGGGTATAATATCTAAGATAACTTCAAAACCATATTATCACCATTTCAGACAGAGTTGTCCTGTGACATTACAATGAACATCACATACCATAATGGCATGAATTTCGGTAATAAAACAAAATAATTGTTACACGAGAAAGGCTGTATAAGGCGCACCAGGAGAGCGAGAAAACTTATCACTTGTTCTCGAAATATCTTCGTAGGGTGTCAAATTGGTCTCTTTGGAATCGTAGAAACCAAGCAAGATATCATAAATTGGACAACGTAATAAAATCTGTACCCGTATGTGACTTTGATCTAGATGTATTGCATAACAAATGAACCAATTCTACCGTCTTGGGTCCTATGTCATACCGCTTTAAAATCATGTTAGGTAATCTTGGCATTCAACACATGGGACTACACTTCAAGTTATGTGAGAGGGTCTGCATCTAGGTATGTATTACATATCATCGGAGGGCGACGACTTTGGTGTGAATAAGTAGATGCGCATTCTCATCTTGGTCTTCATGGTACGCCGATGCATTAAGAATTGATTAATAATCACCGATCTGAAACAAGAGGGTTATTCGAATTACACCTTTTAGGAAATAACTTGAGTTGAAATTATTTTTGAACCAGATATTGTGTTGGAAATACGTTCATGTTGTTAATGTTTTCAAGTTTTCCTCTTAATAAGCAGCCTCCTAATGTAGTGTAGGCGGATAAACTTAAATTTTTTGTGAGTGTCAGGGTATTTGAAAACAAGGACCGCTTAGCTCGCGGTGTTAGAAACATAACTACATGCGATGCACTAAATACGTTTGAAAATTGCATCTAAAAATAGACTTGTTTGCACTCGAAAATGATTCGTTTTGAAATTATTTCTAGCGGTATTTTGATTTTTAGTGTTTTGTAATTCATAGTCTTTTTTGTTTCCTGACTTAAAAGAGAGAGACGAAACTCCTCAGTGACTTTATTTGTATACCAAACGCACGAGTTACAATTCGGCATACCTAAAATTACTAGAACAATAGACATATCTGAATTGTCTGTTCTTTCAAATGAGAGAAAAGGTAAGAAATATGTGTTTAAATTCATCATGCATACCAGAATCGTATACAATAAACGCGACTCTTTTTCTTAACAGTCGATTATTCAAGACAAAAAAGCATGTTCCGTTTGTATCTCATTTACTTTTACTTCATATTTGCACTGAAATTCCTATTGTTTCGAAATTAATGAAGAGAAATTGCAATTATATAAGAGTTACTTTAATGTTACAGATTGCAATATTCTAGTCTTTCGTATATGTCTTGGATAATCTTAAGTAACTACATGAATGTAAAGTATAGATATTATTGCATTATGAAACCGATATATAATATAATATATATACTTATTATATATCTGCATATTGTTCGATTAAAATACATTCTGATTGTCCCGTGTAAAAACAACTCGATGGATTTTTTGTTTATTTGGAGTTTAACGCCGTTTTCAATAGCTTTGGTCATATCACGGCGGTCAGTGCACCTACCCATGTGTTCCTGGCTTTCCCACACCAGTACTTACACAACATTCTTTCGAAGCCACTGACTACTTTCTCACATAAATCAGAGGTGAGAGGCAATGGGAAAAATCACCCGAAAGAATGTTCGCCTCAACCGGGTATCGAACCCGTGACATCCAGATCACGAGTCGGATGCGCTACCTACTGAGCTACCCGGCTGGGCTTTAACTCGATGGATCAAAATTCCGTATTTAACTTGGTCACGTACTTTTCTAAATTGTAATCTTTCTTAAATGTTATATTATATATTGAATAAAAGTGAAAATATCTTGCAGCAGGTATTTCCACACACCTCGTAGTACAATACAAAGCAAGGAAGCGCAACTGCAACATTATATTTTATACATACTAGTCATATAAGTCGAGTAAAAAAAACATTTGGCCACGTGAAATATTTATAAATACTCATGAGGACTCATGTATGTCTGTTGACATTTGCTATGGACTTCTAGAATATAATAACACTAGATTATGTACCAGTGTTTAGTTTTGAAGCGATAGAAAACGTCTGACGTTCGCTTTTGAAGTTAAGTTCGTGTTCTCTGAAGTAACTAAACGGATTCGTAGAGGAAGACCGAATTGATATTCAACAAAAACACCCTTCATGAAATTGATTTCCCCCGCGTTGATAAACTTAAAACCTGGTGTGACTTCACAACAGCATTGCTTTATCTCACGTGTTACTTCGAACAGACATATTTGTTTAAAAGTTGTCAGATAAGCTGACATTTTCTAGTGAATACTGGTGTGAAAAATGCGCAAAAAAACAGCAACGATTTTAAACAAAAAGATATTACAAAAATTAGACTGGATTCAAACAGAATATATCTCTTATTTATTTTTGTTTTCTCTACATTGCTTAAAATTTACAATTATTTTGATCGATATTTGTTAATTAAATATTTCTTAAGACAATGGCAAAATAATACAAATAAAGTCAGTCACTCACTGTTTCTAGGTGAACCAGATTTGAGATCAATTGAAGCGTATGTTTGACTGGATCCATACAAAAAAAAACATCTAATTGGAATTTTTGAGGACATTTCATCGCTAACGAATTTCGAATTACAGTGTTTTGAGACGTGCTGATGCTTCACTTTAGGACCCACTACCAATTACGAAATATTCCTTTCACAATTTGTCTTTTCCATTTGTTTGTCATTATGTGTTCTAGTTTCTATAATGAACATAAATTGGATACGATTGTATGCATAGTTCTAAGTACGCATAAGTCGCTCTATAAACACTCTTGGAAATATGATCTATATTTCAATGGTTTAATTAGTTTATGAATAAATCCTCATTAAACGCATTGCAGATAGTTCATGATACTGGCATCATTTTATAGTGTATACTGGTAAATTGTATAGGTATCGAATATTTAGAAAACGCATACTGTTATCCTGTGGCAAGGATCATCTGATTACGATGTGTCCTTCGTAGTAAAGAGTGTTGCTCTAATGGCTAAAGACGCCATATTCACGCGGCTAAGAAATAAATATTTATCCATTCTTCTCTTTCTAAGAGTAAAGCAAAAATATGTGTCGTCTAGCCAATGCTCTGTTAAGATATAGACAAGAACATAACATTCCCACAAAAAGCGGAATGTCTGGGGGTGGTAAAACCAACTTCATGAGCAACATTGCAATGAAGTACAGCCGATTTCTCTTTAAGCTTTATAATGGAAGACTTACAAGTCATATTGTATGTGAGCAAATAAGTTGACCTGACTGGAAAAGAAAATATATCTAAGTAGTTAGATATAATGGCGCCTAAATCAAATCATCGTGTCATCAAATGCTTCGCTTACTATCAAGTTGACAGTTATCCCTGAGATGTAAAAGGCATACCTCGGCATGTCAAAGGCTAACGTTTTGTTACAGGAAACATAAAGACCGCATTAGCGTCCTTTACAAATGGGCGTGTTACTAATGATCCGGCATCAATGTAATTAAGAATGCTTGCCAGGACCAATTCACGTCAAATTGCATATTCCATTTAGATTTAGTAAAAAATCTACCAATTAATTAGATGGAAGAAAGTCAACCTTCTTTTCCTATAAATTTGCTGACATGTCAATAATTTACTGTATACATCACATTCAATACATTTCCCCTCCATTTACTTACAGATTCCAAGACATTTCAAGGATGGAGCAGACCGAAAACGCAAGCAGTGTGTACCATTCTGAATCCGAATGTGAAACAAACAACGTCTCAGCGGCACAAAATGGAACTTCCGGTAGAAGGACTAATGAGATGCCAATATACCAGATCTACTTAATCACGTGTTATATTTTTATCTGCTTTTGTGGCCTTGTGGGAAATGGTCTAGTCATATACGTTGTCAGCAGATTTTCCAAAATGAAAACAGTCACCAATTACTATATTCTAAATCTGGCCTTATCCGACGTGTTGTTTCTCCTAAGCCTGCCGTTCCTGATCATGACCACAATTATTGAACACTGGGTATTTGGTCACGTCATGTGTAAGCTATACCTTGTCATGTTCTCTATCAATTTCTTCACCAATACATTCACGTTAACGGCTATGAGTGCGGACAGGTACATGGCTATTTGTCACCCGATTCGATCAGTCTATTATAGAACAACCAGAATGGCGGCCGCGGTTTGTTTGTCAATATGGACTCTCTCCGTTCTTGTTATGTTACCGATCATTCTATATTCTACAACCGTACAACATAAAGTACATCCAGATCGAGAGACGTGTACGACCTCATGGCCAGACGATCAGCCAATCAGAACTGATAAAGCTTTCACGTGGTATACATTAAGTCTAGGATTTATAATTCCTGTCTTTTTAATTTGTGTATTTTACACATCTGTTCTGGTCAGGTTAAGGAGTGTTGGACCAACAAGCAAGTCCAACAAACGTAAAAAGTCCAATAAAAAGGTGACACGGATGGTAATAGCCATGATTGTCGTCTACATCATGTGTTGGTTACCATATTGGTGCTTTCAGGGAGCACTGTCATTCAAGAAAGACACGGATAAAGTTGCACCTTGGCAGATATACATGTTTAGTGCTTGTACTGTTCTAAGCTTTGCCAACAGTATGTTTAATCCAATCTTGTATGCCTTTATGAGTGACATTTTCAAGAAGAGTTTGTTTAAGGCCTTTAATTGTAAGAGTTACACCGACACGGCAGGTATAACCGCTCCTGACAACACTATGTGCCCAAGGTCAACAACAAGACGAAATCACGACGACAAGGAAATGTACGAGTTTACGTCAGTTCCTGAAACTAAACTATAAATTTCTTTCCTGATTGAGTCTCAGCATGGAAATGCTACCTTTACATATATTTTCTCAGATCGCATAGTGTCGGGTAGTCCCTCTCTTTGGTCTTTAGATTTCGAACCCCATCTCTGCCAATATTATTTTCGACGTTGAACAAAAGTCACTGTGACAAGCGTCATTCGTCTTTCACTAACGGGGGTTCACAGTTGATGTGGAAAAACAGCCAATTACTAGGAAAAACTGATTTTTGGACTACTGGTGTGTGAAAGTCAGGAAAACACATAAATAGGAGAACTGGCATCTGCGATATGACTAAAATGGGTTATTTCTAAAACGGATTAAGCCCAATCAATCAATCAACCCATCAGACTTCACTCCCAAATAATCTAAATATGGTTTATTCATTGGAATTTAATGTATTTTTCAACAGTTTGTCAATTATATCCCATAGCATCTCCTGGATTACTCGCACTGGCGCTCCGCACCATTCTTCGTTGGTAACTCGCTCCCTGCCAACACAAACATGTGAAAGCCCTTTGTGGGGAGGCAAATGACGCTCGTCATAATTACTTCTGTCAGACATCGGATATATTCAATGACGGAGCCATCTTTATATCCCTTTCGATTTTCAAAGGCAATTGACAGCTCGTCCTAAATCTGAATTTTGTCCAAATGATAATTCAATTTTTACCAAAGTCCTGTTGACGGAGAAATGGAATTGTACAAGTGTCAACATTAAAAAGTCTACTTTGTAAACTTTGGCAGTGAAAGAGTTAAGACATGAACATCTGCTGCATTGTGTTTTAATCTATAAGCAATTACATGTAAGATGAAATAGTAATGTTACAATTATAATGTATTGTAAGGACAATACAGAGTACTATATTTGAAAACGTGAAGCTTGAAATGTAAGGAGAAGAACATTAAGTAAAGACTCAGGAGTAGACGTTTAAACTAGAAGTCTAAACTCGAAAGTGGCGTTTATTCTCCGAGCTAGAAGTATATACTCGAATGTGGCGTTTATTCTCCGAGCTAGAAGTCTACACTCGAATGTGACCACTTGCCAAGAAAGAATGTCACGTGGTAAACTTGTGTGAAACATCAAGAGGACACCTTGGTTTGGAACCAATTTATGAGAACATTCGAAGAAAACAACTTGATTTTATCTAGAAATAAATATGGAGAAACCTTCGTAATGAAATCATTATTATGAATAAAGTTAAAATAGCAAATGGAGAAACTGTTCATTTTGAACCGTTCTAGTTTTTGCTAACTCGTCTACGTGATATGCGTCAAAATGCGCCGATTGTCTGAAAGGTTTAAAACACCATATAAACGACCAGGGTTGAGACTCGGTGCATTAGACTGACCATGCCATTGTTAAATGTTGTATAAGTGCTAGCTAGCATTTATCAGTTTTATTTTATGTCGGCTTATCTACTCATTTACATGTTCTCATCGTTGTACATGTATGTGTATGAAATAAAATCAGTATTTTATCACCAATGTTGTGTTCCGGTTACTCCTCACATACGTGTATCAGTACCATTTTACCTGTTTGTAATGAAAAAAGCGAAATGTTAAAGTCTCGTTTTGCGTTAACAAGTAATAACATCACAGCTACTAACATGTTTTGTCGAAAAGCTCGATTTCTCTTTTGTTATTCCAAGTCAACGTAATTGAGCCGTTCCGCGAGAAAACCAACAGTGTGGACTCCGCGTAATGTATCGACCCGCGAGAAAACCAACAGTGTGGACTCCGCGTAATGTATCGACCCGCGAGAAAACCAACAGTGTGGACTCCGCGTAATGTATCGACCCGCGAGAAAACCAACAGTGTGGACTCCGCGTAA
>JAUELF010250481.1:0-11914 GCA_031471495.1 Clinocardium nuttallii
GCCCTCTTGGGCCTCTTGTTTTAGGTAAAAAAACCTGAGCTATTGTCGTCAATTGATCGTCATTGGCGGCTTTGGTTAAGTTGTGCGTTTAGGTCACTTACATGGAAACTATCAAACCTATCAAATACAATGAAACTTTTTCATCTAATACCTTTCTTCACATTGTATGCTATATAAAGACGCTGAGTGTCACTGTGGCAATATTTTGGGGTAAAATATATAAATTTTGATGTATTTTGTTCAATTTTGAGAATTGGCAGTGTTGGATAAGTTTTGCATTTTGGTCACTTACATGGAATCTATCAAAGCTACGACTTTGAAACATGGACATTTTGTTCATCTAATACCCTTCTTCACATAGTACGATAAAGATGCTGAGTGGGCATGTTTTATAAATAACATCAATTTGGATGTATTTTTGGCGATTTTGAGAATCGGATATAGTTTCTTCATTTTTTGTTACATTAATTTCAAATTTTTCACAAACAATAAAAACATAATGTACTTCAACATATAATGAACATCTTCAATCGGATTGTGTTTTGGGGGGTTAACATTACTGTTACATAAAAATAGGAAAACAGTAATTTATTCAATTTCTTTAGTTACAGTTGACTGATATCATTTAAATGGTATTGGTTTTTTGGCCTACTGGGGTCAAGGTCACTGTTACATAAAAAATGGTAATATACTAAACATTTATAGTTACATTTTACATTAAGTACCCCGATTTGTTATGGATAGTGTTTTATTGGTAGATTATTCAGGAGGAATTCATAATATTATCATCACTCATAGATGAGCTTTTCACAATTTTTGAACTAACCATTTTTTCTAGATAAAAGAGGGATAAATTTGTCAAAAAATATATAGTGATTGATCAGCCGGCATTGATCAGATTATAAATCTCATTTGCCTGTCCATACACAAGACTCAGCTTATGATCTAGACTGATTGTGACAGCCATTCGACTTGAAGATCTTCCTTATCATGATTATGAACTTGGATTCATTTCCACACAGTAAATCTTGTTTCAATACTTGAACAATAGCAGTTGTGTGCGGTCATGATATGTAAATATTCATTCTGAATTTGATTTTTTTTATGTAAAATAAATATAAACTGTAAAAGGATAATATCAGACGAGCATCTGGCACCTGCAGGCGGTGCTCTTGTTAGTTTTGGTTGTAGTCAGTTCAGATATTTTTCTACAATCGTTCATGTCAGACTTACATATATTTCATACGTATATACAAGGTATCTGATGAAAAATAACTTGACATAATTATGCTCACAACATCACAATTGTACACGATTCAGAGATTTTCCAAAAATTGCCTAGATGGCTTAAAAGTCTCTGATGCAAAGTTGTTGTAGGAAGAAAAGGTTTAATATTGTTTGTGTTGGATGTTATCAAAGCATATTTAGGACTGGGCATCCCAAATTTAATCCCTGCTCATCCGGGTCATGTTGGAGTGCCCTTGGGCAAGGCATATGTCATAGCATAGCACTTCTTAGTCTCTGCAGAATTCTGGATAAGTTTGCTGTTGCAGTGATCTTACTGAAGTACTGAAAAATGGTATATTTGTTGTCGTTAGGTTGATGCAATTCTGTGTTCCACTAGTGATAATTTTGACCTATCAAAAAGTGGTGCAGCAACAGCTCTTCTAAAGAAAGGTGGTAGTGCACTGCAAACTGGAGCTGATGCGTTCAAGCAGAGTGGACTGTCAAGCGGACAAGTTGGGAAAATTACGCCCGGAAAATTACAATGTAAAGCTGTTTTTCTTACTGTGTTGCCGAGTTATTCAGTAGAGACTAGAAGTGTAAGTATTTGCAAGATTTTGACTTTATTCTCTCTTTTTGCGTCACCTCCCTTGGCTGTTCTGATCACTATCTGTCTGTTGCCCATTGTTAACTTTTAGCTTTAAACAACATCTTTTCCTAAACCACTGAACCAATTTAAACCAAACAAATGTTACTCTAGTGGTTGACATTTTAAAATTCGATTCTTATGAAAGTGCTTCTCTGATTTCAAAACAATTGCATTAACCCTTTCGCTCTTGTAGATGCATTCTAACGCCTCTGGAGCAGACGACTTTTAAAAACTTTATGACAAAATGGGCAATTTCTCATTTTGACACAATGTTTTCAACTCTATTCAATAAGTTTGTCTTCATTTAGGGAGATTTTCCATATTCTTGTAGAGATGATTTCAAAGTTGTCTCCTGCAGATTTGTTGGATGTGGGGAAAGGGTTAAAGTGTTCCTTTAGAAACCCACAACATAATCTGTTCAAGCCATGTTGTTTCAATGTAAGACATTGGGACCTGGTGGCATCAGAAAAGGGGGAAAATAAACTCAAAGCTTCAGATGACATCTTGTGGTAATCAACTGGACTAATTTCAATCAATCTTCACAGAAATGTTCCTTTGCTAGTCCTTTTTCAAAATTGTTCAAAGATATTAATTATATAGAAGTTTGGTTGCTGCAGCATCAGAAAAGGGAGAAAAACTATAATAATCTTCTTCCCTGAATCAGCTTGTTTGATTCCAAGATAATGTAGCAGAAATGTTCCTTTAGTGACAATCTAAATAATTTTATCAAACCATACTGATTGGTTGAAAAAAATAAAGGCTTCTTACAAATGTTGACAGAACATTGATAAGCTGTTTCGCTTAAAATATTCACTCCTTGAAGTTTTATTCGCACCTTGATCAAATTTTCCCTGATATTAACAGTAACATATTTGCTACAATACTATCACTCAGGCGATTAAGGGCCATCTTGTTTCACAGGTTGTCTGTTTCTGGTGTGCCAAGTTATATATGTCATGTCTGGTTTGTCTGCCCATCCATGGACAAATCAATAACTTTTTCCGAATATTTACAGCAGAAAACTTTGAGAAAAATCTCTGTAAATGAAAGTATAATCATTGAATCAAGTTAAAACAATATGGCATAAAGAGAAATTGCACATCATGAATAATTTCTTATTTATCACAATGTTTTCAAAAGTTGTCTGCTGCAGAGGCATCAAAACGTGTCTGCCTGAGGAAAGGGTTAAACTGACTTGGATTCATGAGTCACTGAACAAATTATACCACATACCGGGGACTTGTTATATATATATATATATGATCTTCTTCTCTGAAACTATAAACACTGAACTTTCTTATTTAATATTAAAAATATCCCTTTCTTAACCCTTTCCCTCATATAGACGCTTTCTGACACCTCTGCAGCAGACGGCTTCCTGAAAACATACTGACAAAGAAGAAATTGCACAAAACGTACAATTTCTCCTTTTGCCACAATGTTTTCCACTTTTAGTTATAGGTTATCCATTCAATTATAGAGATTTTCTATTTATTGACAAAATATTTACAAAGCCGTCTGCTGCAGAATTGTTGTTTGAGGGAAAGGGTTAATATAATATTCTCATCTGAAACCGTGAGAGCTGAAACCTCAATATTGGGAATTGAACATTACAAAGTTACTGTGTAGGTCCCCAATCCAGACATAATGACAATTGAGTAACTCTTTTCCTCACCCCGGGACTTATAGTACTTAAAATAGTTATATAGTGAAAACTAGTGAAGGCACAAGAGCTTGAGCTTTAATATTTGGTTTTACGGATTACCTATTGGATACCTAAACCCTTTCCCACTTACAACAAATCTGAAGCAGACGACTTTAAAAAACAAGAAGGTCACCTGAGAATGGGCTTTTCAAGACTTATCTCTTTCAGTGCCAGGGGCAATATCATCAAGACAAACTTTCTGATAAAATTTTAAGCTGCTCAAGTCAAAAATGCAATCTCTATAGTGTTAAAATATGGCCTAGTGATCTAGTTTTTGACCATATTCAAGGTTAGCCTAGATATCTTCAATACAAATATTATGTCAAAGATTCAACATGCTCAAGCCAAAAATGTGGCTTCCAGAGTGTTAACCAGATTTTCCTTAAATTTAGTTTTTGATTGGACATGACCCATAATTGAATATGGCCTAAATATCATCAAGACAAACTTTCTAACAACCTTTCAACATGCTCAAGTTTAAAATGCGGCTTCTAGAGTGTTAACAAGGTTTTCCTTAAATTACGCCTAGTGACCTAGTTTTTGACCAAACATGACCTATATTTGGACTTGGCCTTGATATCACTAAGACAAACATTTTGACAAAGTTTCAACATGCTCAAGCCAAAAATGTAGCTTCCAGAATGTTGACAAGATTCTCCTAAAATGTGACCTAGTTTTTGTCCGGACATGACCCATATTTGACCTTGGCCTAGATATCATCAAGACAAACTTGACTGCTTAGGTTTCTAGAGTGTTAACAAGATTTTCCTTAAATTAAGCCTAGTGACCTTGTTTTTGACTGAACATGACCTATATTCAAACTTGGCAAATCAACTTGATTGTAGCTCTTTTGGTTGATGCTTGAACTAAAAAAAAACAGTACACAAAATATGCAGGATACCAGTAGAGCCATTCAGGCCCTGTAGAGGCTCTTGTTACCTAAGTCTTTTAAAGCACTTAGCATTTCTAAGGTTATAATTCATGTACATGATTATATCCCTTGTCGAACGGTGATAAGTCAGTCTGTAACACATGGTGAGTTGAGGTGACTTTGCCGCCATGATATAATTGATAAACTGTTGAAAATAGTGTAAAATTCACGATTAGTTTAAATACATGTTGTCTTAATTGTAGGTCCTGGGTGATGCAGTCAAAAGTTTCTTAAATTCATGTAACATGGAGACCTTTACATCTGTGGCCATACCAGCAATTGGAACAGGTTTCCTGAAATACCCAAAGTCGTTTGTGAGTAAAACCATGATGGATGCAGTATATGAATGGTCCATGAATACACAGAATAGCACTGTGAAAAGTGTTCGCTTTGTTATGTACGCTAAGGACTCGGAAGCCATTGAGGTATGTGCTAATTGGTTTACCCATTCTCATTTGCAGACACATTTTGATGCATCTGCTTTAGAACATTTTTGAAAACATTGTGGCAAAAGGAGAAATTTCTCATAATAAGTAAATTATCTTTTTGCCACAAAGTGTTCAACTTAATTCAATAATTGTTCTACCATTTGTAGAGAGTTTATGTATTTTCAGGTCGCCTGAACATGAAATACTCAAGGTGAGTTATTGTGATCACCCTTTGTCTGTCTTCCGTCGTATGTATGTCAACATCTTCTTTGTAATTCACAGCAAGCATTCTCTCAATGACCTCACCAAAATGTCTTCATTGTTTTGGATCCATGCATACTTCTAGTTTCTATGGCAACCAAAATAATCTTTTTAAATTCTTCTTTCCAAATTGGTTGGCAGATTTTCTAATAACTTTGTAGGTGACCCTCTATAATATTCCTTCAAGCTATGTTGATTGGTAAAAAATCAAAACAGCCAAGGGATGGAACTGTTTTGCACTTCAAGTTTAATGGCTATGGTGAAAAATCTTCTCCTGAAAGCATCTGGTCAATTTTCAAATAGTTTTGTAGAAATGTTCCATGGGTGACAACACTCTGTCTCTATTGTCTCTTTGTCTCTATTTTAGGATCAAAGAATTGTCACATTTTGTCTGGCGTCCGGCGTCAACATTAACCCTTGTTAACACTCTACAGGGTACATTTTGCATCCAATCACCATGAAAGTTTGTCAGAACATTCGTCTCCATCAAATCTCGGACAAGTTTGAAACTGGGTCATGTCCGGTCAAAATCTAGGTCACCAGGTCAAATTTAAGGAAAATCTTGTTAACACTCTGGAAGCTATATTTTTGGATTGCATAATATATAGGAATGCATTTATGTAAAAGGTTCAACTTCTTGGGCTAGCAATTCTTTTGGTCTATAAAATGTTAAAGGACATGTTCTTCTTGTAATATTTCTTTAACATTTTCATACGTGGCTGAATGTTTCTTTTCCTGGTGAAATTATCTCTGACAATTGGTTCCGTTTTCTGACTTGAACGAGATGATTTGCATATTCATGAGTGTCTACACATTGATGTGTTATAATTACAGGAAAAGTTCAATCGCATTTCCAGGAAGTGTTGATGTGTAAAGGGTCTCCGTTGGTTTCCAACATTTGTCATATTGAATTATGATTTATCAATAAACAGTCTTGTTTTGACATCCACCAATGAGATGGGTGATTTTAATCCCTTTCCCTGGCCGATTTGTCATGAATAAATATTTGCAAAAATTGATGATATTGTCTGATGCTTTAAATCTATTGTGACATATAATTATTGCTGTTTTTGTTTAACCCTTTCCCACATACAACAATTCTGCAGCAAACACTAAAGACTACTTTGAAAACATTGTGACAAAACCCTGAAAAATCTCCATTAAAGATAGCTTAATTGTTAAATAAAGTTGAAAACATTGTCGCCAAAGGGGAAATTGCAGCAAAATTTGGAGCAATTTCTTCTTTTGCAACAAAGTTTTCAGCACTTCAGTCACCATTGCTCACCGCGTTGATATCCATGACGTGCGTGCCATGTAACAGTATACTGTTCATGTGTGATGTTATATTGAAGTACCCATGTTCACCTCAGAATAAGGGTACAGAAAAAAATGAATAAGCTTGTAATTTTGTTAGGTATAATAAAATAAATATTGCATGGCTTCCAGTGTGACGGTACATATTGTCAACATTCGGGTAAATATTGTTTACCTCGGCTTCGCCTCGGGTACCAGTATCTTCCTCATGTTGACAATATGTACTATCACACTGGAAGCCATGCAATATTTATATAATGATTTCTTTCGAAATGTTTCAACACATACATCAACACATCTGTGGCAGACAACTTTCATAACATCTAGGCCAAGTATGGAAAATATAAATAGATGAAAGTTTAGTTTATTGAATAGTCATTATCAGTCATTTCTCCTTTATCCTTTATTTAATGTTTTTAAACTTCATCTTGTGCAGATGCAACAGAATGCGCCTGCAGATTGGAAAAGATTAATTGAACAAAGCTTTTTTATTTAGTGCAAAAACTCTGCTGTTTCATCATTTGTTTGTTTGATACTGCATTGTTAACCCTTTCCCACATACATGCTGTTTCATCATTTGTTTGTTTGATACTGCATTGTTAACCCTTTCCCACATACAAACAATCTGCAGCAGAGACTTTGATAACATCTAGGTTAAAAGAAGATACATTTACAGGTCAAAGTTGATAACATAGTGGCAAAATGAGAAATTGCTCATAATGAGCAATTTTCTCATTTGCCACAATGTTTTCACAAATCATCTGCTACAGAGGCATCAGAAAGAGTCTACATGTGGGAAATGGTTAAACTAGAGATTCATGTGCTAGCACAATAGATACCGCAGAATTTATTGGATTCTTCAGTAGTTTGCTCAGTGTCTCTTTAAGTGCATGAAAAACCTTTCAGACTCTTCAGATAGCCAATCGAGGATTTTAGGATTGCATTAAAATGGAGACAGAATTTACTCTGATGTATTTCTATTTTCTTGGAAACTTCATTAAAAAGTGATAAAAGGTTTTTTTAACACTGACTATAAATAAAGTCCAAACTAATCAACCAATCTTGAAAACCAAGCACCACTAAGTTATCTGTTTAGAATAGCTTACTGATTGAATTATTATTATATTTTTAATAGCTTTTCAGAAATCACATGGTAGGATGATTTATTATTAGAAAGAAACAAATTTAGATGTCTTGAACATATTACAATTGTGTTTGTTTAAAAAACGCTAAGTAATGACACCTAAAATTATATAATTTTTCCGATGTTTGAACTATTTCCAGTTTCTTTATGTTGAGTCGCATTTAAGTTTTGTCGTTTTATTAACGAAGACAAAAGTGTCCCTACTAGACTCACATCAAAACCCCTGCAGCAGTTATGTGTCAATATTGAGGTAAACATCATGTCGAAATCTCCTTTGAAAAGTAATTTAACTTTCTGAATGTTAATTTCATGGTCAAAGAGTCTTGATTTCTGAAGAATTCATTTTATAATGTTTATTCATGTATATATTCATTTTATAATGTTTATTCATGTATATATTCATGTATATCTAAAATATGAACTGTTTCTACGCTAGAGCCAAGCGAGTGCCTCCTGTATATTTTGTAATTTCTGCGCATGCGCATTTCGATATAAAGCCTTGTCGGCTACTGCATGAGAATCAGCGAGTGCAGTTTATTTGTGAAATAAAAGCATTTTATCCACAAATTTAACCGAAAACAAGTAGAGGAAGTATCTTATTAAAAAAAAGACTTCATATATCACGTTTACAGAAGTGAATATAGTAAAATTAATACAAAAAACAGGTGTAACAGTGTCCTAAAATTTTTGTCGAACTCGTAGTCGTAGTGAAAACAAAATCTATGTGATATTTTAGGACTGAGGTATTTTTACATGTTTTTCATGAATTACCTCCCTTTATTTAGAAAAATAATAATGATTATCTTTACATAAGTTATTATAGATCATGCGATGCCAAAAATACACACCAATACAATGCTTTAATAGAATCTACTAAAATGCAATGCAAAGATAAGTTCAACGCCGTACTTAAATTTTCATTTATTTTCATTTTAAACCTATTTTAAAAGGTGTTTTTTTAAAGATTGTTTATATAAAACAGAAATAATTTGAAAATGTCATTGCTTGCCAAATGGTAATAATGCCGAGTGCGAGGGTTGACAACGACAACGAACCAACGATAATGACAGACCGTCAAGAATGTATATGTGTTTTAAAAATAAATGAATGCAGTCCTTTCCGGCGACATTGATGCATTGCATCAACTTTCTCTTCTAACAATTCTTAATTGCATATGTACGACTGTATGTTTAACATTAAAATCATCTTATAATTATGGACAGCACCGTTGGACCGATGACTTTCACGATTTAACAATGCATTTACTAAAGATATGAACATGTACTAGTAGTAAGTGCCGGTAACATTTGAACAATGGGTTATAAGCCCGTCTCCTTTACATTTAAGCCATGCCTTTACAACATTTCTGGACATTTCCTGGATCCACACATTCATAATTAATATGGAAAGCAAGTATAGTGCAGTTTTCGCCCTATTTGTTCCATGCCCCAATCAACGTAATATACATCACGAATGAACCAGTGTAAGGCATATTAAAACTTTGAAAAGTTTAAACCGTTATGAGAAGTTACATCCAGCGAATGTGTGTAACACTTTCATTCAAACTTATGAAGTATAAGATTCATGGACAACTGTGCGTTGACCTGTGTGTTGGCCGTTGACAACAATCCCTTTGTACCAGTTGTGGATACAGACTATGGGCAAATGTGTATGGCATTAAACAATTCACTTAAAAGAGCTACGACAATCATTTGTTGGCTCCTTACGGTCACATTTTAAATTGCCGTGATAAGATAACAGTTAAAGACACCACTGGTATAATTTATGTATGTGCCGATGTATATACATATATATGTTTTGCCTTTAACAATGTGTGGAACGTCTCTGTCACGTTTGGTTGTACTTTAATAAAGGATGTAGGCAACGATAATGTTATATTATGTTATATGATAAAGTCATGTTTGTAGACTTTGTACTTTTCTTGTTTTAAGACATTTTTGAGAGTATGTTTGGGGGAAGGCAATCTTAATATCATCCAATGATTCATTTATTGATTCTGCATAGATTGGCTTGTCAAATATATGTATTATGACTTTTTTGTACTGTTTTTCAATTAAACACATTTACTTTTTGTTTCTTGTTCACATTCATTGTTTTTACTTTTAAATGTGTGTACATGTGTTATGCATTTTAGCAGAACCTGATTGAGTCAATACTCATGAACATCAGACAAGTTTTCATTTGTATTATTATTGTTTGACAGGTGTTGATATAGGTGAAAATTGTACAACAGACGACGCTTGTGATGATGAGTTTGCTGAGTGTTCAGAAAGCGGTATATGTACGTGTAAGGACGGTTACGTTGATTGTGATGATAATATGTGCCTCTTGGGTATGTAGCTATCGTTTTAATACACTTAAGATATTCTTTAAAGAAGTGAATTTTGTACTGAAATAAGGACTATAATTCAAAATATATTTGGACTGTTCTTAAATAGAAATGACACTGCCATTCGTATACATTGTCGATTAAGAAATTAATCAGTGTAAAGTGGTGGCAAACGAATTTGCAACGTTCACGGCTAATACACCTGACACTGATGATACGTACAACTTTGAAATAGTACAGGTTCCTATCAAGACGTTGTGTTAAGATCAAATGCATTATTTAGGGATTGACTCTTAGGTTTCGTGCGTTCATGCAGTATGAACGTCGGCCGCGATTTTGCAAATCCATGAAGCGCGTTAGTCAATCCTTATATATACATTTTCCCCTTTTCATTACTTTATTTTATTCGACCTAAACGTGTTCGCAAACAAGTCTTTAATAACAATGAAGAACTGTTACCGACAACATACGTTTGTTTAAATGAATAGGTGATATTTGTAACTTCGTATGTCATTGGTAAATCATTTTTTGTTGAGATCAAAGAACTGATATGAATCAATAAATATTGAAAAATGAATCGAGAAGGGAATATTCTTTATATGATTTAAATGTGAGTGGAAGGTTTAAATGTTGTATTCAACAATGCTACAAAAATACAGCTGTTACGCAGAAGAATCGCAACTTATACATTTCCCAATTATATTACACCATCACCTAATATAACATTCAAAACACTTCTAACCAAATTGCATGCACACATCTGGAATATCTCCTACAGGTATCCCATTGATATATAATCTTGTTTTACTTTTCAGAACAATGCATTGGTGGCTCATGTGATTGCTCTCAGCAATGCTCGGCAAGGAATGGTTTTTGTGACGACGATGTTTGTAAATGTAATGACACGGATTTCGTGAATGCAAATGGAGTTTGTGAAAACCGTAAGTGTATAAATATGTGTGACTAGCTATGATAATCAATAACGATCGTTATATTTTCAAACACGTGGACAATTTCTTTCTGGGGGAAACTATCATAACGACTGTCATGTCTTAATCTTTCTGATATATAGTATATTTATTTAACTCGAGATCTAGTTTATTTATTTAACTCGAGATCTAGTTTATTTATTTAACTCGAGATCTAGTATATTTATTTAACTCGAGATCTAGTATATTTATTTAACTCAAGATCTAGTATATTTATTTAACTCGAGATCTAATATATTTATTTAACTCAAGATCTAGTATATTTATTTAACTCGAGATCTAGTATATTTATTTAACTCGAGATATAGTATATTTATGTAACTCAAGATATAGTATATTTATTTAACTCGAGATCTAATATATGTATTTAACTCGAGATATAGTATATTTATTTAACTCAAGATCTAGTATATTTAATTAACTCAAGATCTAGTATATTTATTTAACTCGAGATCTAATATATTTATTTAACTCGAGATCTAGTTTATTTATTTAACTCGAGATCTAATATATTTATTTAACTCGAGATCTAGTATATTTATTTAACTCGAGATCTAGTATATTTTTTTAACTCGAGATCTAGTATATCTATTTAACTCGAGATCTAGTATATTTATTTAACTCGAGATATAGTATATTTATTTAACTCGAGATCTAGTATATTTATTTAACTCGAGATATATCTAGTATATTTATTTAACTCGAGATCTAGTATATTTATTTAACTCGAGATATAGTATATTTATTTAACTCGAGATATAGTATATGTATTTACATCTTTGTTCGTTTTGGAAGATATCTTGTTGATAAAAACGGAAATTATATCTGGTTATTAATTCAATTTCAATTCAATTCAATTCAATTCAATTTATTTCATTCTGACTTGAGCATATCTGCTCCTCGTCAATTCACATGTATA
>JAUELF010250492.1:0-21310 GCA_031471495.1 Clinocardium nuttallii
CCACGACTTACTAAATTGTGGCCACGACTTACTAAATTGTGGCCACGACTTACTAAATTGTGGCCACGACTTACTAAGTTGTGGCCACGACTTACTAAATTGTGGCCACGATTTACTAAATTGTGGCCACGACTTACTAAGTTGTGGCCACGACTTACTAAATTGTGGCCTCAATTTACTAAATTGTGGCCACAACTTACTAAGTTGTGGCCTCAACTTACTAAGTCGTGGCCACGACTTACTAAATTGTGGCCACAACTTAGCTTAGCCAATCAGAACAGCCGTTTCATCATTGATGTTTTAATGTTATAAAACAGTTACCTCCCTTGATTTTATAACCGTCATTTATAGTATACAAACGTGAATAGAATATGGACGAAAACAGGGATAGTCTTATTTCGGATTACTTCCATGAAGGCCTTTCTTATGATAATATTGTCACCGTTTTGAGAGAAAGTCATGGGATTGAAATAAGTTTAAGGCATTTGCACAGAGTACTGAGGTCGTTGACGTTAAGACGAAGAAAGTACAGTGACGCGCGTTCTATTGTTGACTTTGTTGCCAACTCGATCGAGCATTCTGGACGGAATCATGGTTACAGAATCATGCGACAACGATGCTTGGCGAATGGATTGAGCGTACGGACGCAAGATGTGGCCACCATTCTTCGTATATGCAACCCTACAGGTACGTTAAAAGGATAGATGATAACACGACTTTTATTTCTATTGTAATAATACCATTTTGTACTACGTAGACAGTGAGTCAAATATCCTGTTATGTTTAAAACGCGGTCTCTCAGACCTCAAACACAGATTCGTAATTATTGATGTATAGTCAGTTTAGCATTTTAGTTTAGTCTACATTAAAGATTATAAGAGATCTTACTTCACAATGTTTTCAACTTTTAGTCATAGGTTATAAATCCATTTAGACAAATATGGAAATACCACGGCGGTCAATGCACCTACCTATGTTTCCCTGGCTTCGAACATCAGTACTTACGCAACATTCTTTTGAAGTCACTGACTACTGTCTTACATGCATCAGGTGAGAGGCACTGGGAACAATCGCCCAACAAAATGCGCCTCAACCGGGTATCGAATCCGTGACCTCCAGATCAAGAGTCGGATAGACTATAGAGCTACCCGGCCGGGCATTATTGAGAAGACAAAACATGAAAATGCCAAATTGCCTACCACTTAAGCAACCCATAATACCAAATAATCATGTTTTTACCCGAAAAAGAAGGGTCACACTCACCATCATCATCATCATTCAATGTGAAGCAAGGTCCAAGGACACTCCACCATGGCCGCAGCGCCGCGGCTGGAGATCGAACCCGTGACTCCCGGTTTCGAAATCCCCGACCACGGAGGATTCCTAAAGCATATCAATAGAATTACTGTGGGATACGTGTGAAACCCATTTCTATTGTTATATTAAAACAATATTCTAAGTATGTGCCGTTCTATGGTTCAAGACTTTTAATTAAGAAGAGCAAAAGAAAAAAATAATATACCCTTAGGTTTAGGTGAAAAGACAACAACTAAATTCATGTTTAAATAATGGACAGTAGAACACATATTGGTGATTTATATAATTTATTTAAAACATTAATCCTGACAACGAAATATATGTATACATATAAGTTATTCATTTGTCCCGGACTTGACTACACTGGCGACCCAGATTCCCTTAATGTTCTTGCACTCCTTCAATATTCTATCTGAACTATGTTTGTAAATACGCTGTCCTATCTCAGATTGTTTCCACCAACGTTTAAGAATAAAGAATAAATCATCAAAAAAACAGCAAAACCTTTAGTCGGGATAGCACTCTGTTCCAGTCCACGTGGTCCGACATAAGTTTTTTATTGTATTGTAATATATTGTATTGCATTGTATTTGAATATTAACTAAACTGTAAGACGTGTAACAAAAGAAAATTATACCATATTTCCTTCGCTAGATAGTTGATTGAACATGTGTTCTTTATTTTATACTCAACAGGTGTTCAACAACGGACTGCCAGGCGCTTTACAAGACGGTCTTACTTCTCACCAGGACCTAATTACTTATGGCATATCGATGGATATGATAAACTCAAACCGTACGGACTGTGTATACATGGCTGCATATGTGGTTTCAGTAGAAAGATGCTGTGGTTAAATGTTTACAAGACAAACAACAATCCCCGTGTAGTCGCTTCCTATTATCTTGAAACCGTAGATAAATACGGCGGGACTCCATATATGGTCAGAGGAGATTTTGGAACTGAAAATGTGTTAGTTCGAGAAATGCAACGAAATTTCAGAAGGACAGACAGCGCTTATATTTCTGGAGCAAGCACACAAAATCAACGAATTGAATGCTGGTGGGGGTATCTGCGAAGACAGCACATACAATATTGGATGGATTTATTCAAGGGTCTACAGGAAGACCAAGTTTTCTCTGCAAACGAGTTGGATAAGAACCTCGTGAGGTTTTGCTTTTTGGCATTGATACAAGTAAGTGACATCGGACGAATTTGATTCATTGTATTTTTGGTAAATACACGGACAGTCCAAAAAAGATAGATTAAGTCGTGATTGTGTAGTGCATTCCTTAAGAAATGGTTTGCAGCTATTAGTGAACATGTCATTGTAAAGGTGTACACCTTCTTTGCATGTCAGATAAAGATCACTGTAATTCAGCTTCAGATAAATACGTATGGAATTCCCCTGTTACATATATTCCATATGCCAATGTCGACAAATCAAGACAAATCAACGGTTGTGAATTATTATTTCGCAGCAATGAATGCATGGTAATTTCGAGTCGATCTATACACACGCCCATGGGAGTTAAACAGTTTGTTAAACGGTTTGCAGTTGAATATACCATTATGAGATCAAGTAACTGGTTGTGATTTTCTAAGAAACAGGCAGACAATATTTTTACCTGCCGTGTTGCTTCATATGGATATTTCTGACACTCGGTCAATCCTCGTTACTGAACTGTTTGGCGCTCATCCTCCAGAAATATCCATATGAAGCAAAAGGAATGCAAGTGTTGACCTGATCATCTAAGAGGTGGTATTATGCACGGGTATATACATAAAACACTACCGATACTCATATAATTAATAAAAAGGATCACTATATACAGTTTGACATTTGAACTTTCCAACCACATAAATTGATAAATAGTAAAGAAACTAGTGGATTAAGACGTAAAAAATGCAGTAAGCGTTTTTTATAAATCGCCTTTTTGACACCGCTCTATGAAGAGCTGACGACTGTTTGCATATTAGCATAGTGAAGAATGTAGCCCATTCGTTTTATGATCGACGGGTCGTAAGTTCGATTAACACTGTCCGCGCCTTCATCGATCATTCTATCGTATGGTCGGTTGAGTTGGCTGTTTTGCATTAGACAATTTATATAGATTGAGAATCACAGTTTGATGCGTGCATTGTGCCAGAATCGATCATTTTGTTTTATGGATGTGTACAGCGCACTGCGAAATGTACATGTTCAATCATTCTTTTCCGTTGATAAGGTTATCGTTTTCTATTTTTAGGATGAACTTAATTTGGCAGTATCAATGTGGGACAATCATACAATCAGACCACAATCGAACAGTATCTCACCGTATGGCCAGCCTAGACGAATGTTCAATCACCCAACCTTGTGGAACACTAGAAGTTATTTGTGTCCAGTTTCTCTAGAGGACATCGATACGTGTCGTGCCCAAGTGGAACCCCGTTCATTGATTTGCTGTGATGACAATGTGTATGACATATGTATAAATATTATGCGTGAAAATAATCTTGTTCCACCATTCAACGCGGAAGAAGCTGTTGTTTTATACCGGCGCTTGAGAGCCAACATTGACACTGATCTGAATATCTGACTTCTATAAACAAAGACACATGTCGGTAATGTGTCTCGGATATACCTCATATCAGTACTTACACACTAGCTGAGCGTGTTGACCATCCATCAAACTAAGCTTCTTTTTGGATTAACTTAAATATACTAACGTACATTTGTATACATGGCAACACAACAATTCTTTTAATTATTTATTTCAATATATTTCTTTTTCAAAACAGCAAGCCGAAATCTATAACATATGCAACATGTTTTGGAATAGACTTAAATAAAATGTGAGACTATGACTATAGGGACTTCTTTGCTAAATATTTGTGAACAAACTCACAATGGCATGGCTTCTATGGTAATCATTTAGAAAATAAAAGCCAATCAGTATGTGCAGTTGTCATGGTAACACGCTTTCAGCTGAATTTCCTTGTGGTTACCCCATCTGTTTGCTTTCGTGTTTCTCAAAATGTAATACAAGCATTTCACACTACATTTTAAATTTATATAAGTGTAAAGCGAAACATTACAACTGTCAAGTATAAATAAAACTTCCAAGAAACACAATTTGGTGTTACTATGGCAATAATTATAACTGGAGAACAAACACATGAATTTTACTGTATGTATGCATTTTGCTTTAAATGTTGTAATCATATTCTTTTATTAGGGGTTTGAATGGAAAGTTTGGCAAAATATTTTGTCAAACAATTGAATAAGAGCGGCAGCCTATAAAAGTGTATAGCGTGCATAACTTTCCTCAATGCAAGTTACAAGTAACATACAACAGATGCTGCTTTGTTTAACATAATTCATATTCAATATAAACTTCAAGTCAGAAAAGGTTGTATCTTTGATATTATTTAACTTATATGACTGACTTTGATTTGCAAATTATATATTGAATTACTTAGTCAATATGCATGTTATAAATACCTGAACCTTCTTCGCTTGTATTTTAGTGATGAAAGTATTTCAGACCTTAAATGGATTTCTTTGAAAACACTTAGGAACTTGATTATAAGCAAAAATGTGATTACTTTGTAAGGAAAATCGAATTAAAAAAGGGACTGTAAAAATAGATTGAAGGTTTATCTGACCCAAAGTAATTTGTCAAAATTAATGCTTACTTATAGGAAGAACTCTTTGAAACAAATTGTTGTCAGATAAACAGTCAAACAGTTACAATTTATTCAAGTATTTCCAAGCAACGAAATATGCACTAGATATGCACTAGATCGTTGAAAGCTTGATATGCGTTTTATGCTACCGAAATATTGATATGTATTAAAATTTACCTATTTCAATGAATACCCATTATAAGGTTATTCTAAGGTAATTTTGAATGGCACCAATAAATCGTGCTTCTGGAAAATTCTAGATTTAAAAGAAATATTGTATATACATGTATACCTATACTTATTATCATACTGCTTTTAAACAAATATCAATAATCATAACTCTAACGTACAAAGAAACCTTGACCCCATAGAAGAACTCATCTGAGACTTGCATTTTTGTGACGTTTGTTTCATCTGTGTCAGTATAAAGTAACATATACCTTACATAAAAAATAACACTATTATTGGACACAACGCTTGTTTTACTGATGCATTATAAAATCTTAATTCATCACCATGATCTAGTACATTTCTATGACATTTGGTAAATCTTTGTTAAAAAAGTACAGTAACAACTCATGCCACAAACTATCATCAGGAAAAAAACTAGTAAGTTAGCCAAAAGTCATGACTTGTGTTACTGATCGGTGCATCACAACTCGTCGTGTAACACATTTGTGTTAACATTAATGTTAAAAGGGTAATGCACAATTGGGGTATACAAATATAAATCTTTAACAAACAGAATTTGATACGCATCGTATGGAATATAAAGTAAACACACTCATCCCTAAATAAAAAAACGAGTCATTGTTGCTCATTTGCTTAAAACAATGTGAACGTTTTGACTGACATAGCAGCGGTAATTCTCTGCACAAACATGGCATATGTGTCTAGAACGGGCAATCGCAGTTCTAGACTACAGGTGTTTATAAGCGGAAATTCTCGGGTTGGGTCTTCCGCAGCCAAATCCTCTTTGTGCCGAAATGTGATTGAGCCATTAGAATCAAACCCAAGTGGTGGTATCTCGTCAAACCCCGTTAGAAAGGCGAGTAGAGATGGTAGAGTGTCTTCCTCTAGGGATGAGAAATGGAAACAAGAAATAAAAATAGGCAACACAATTTTTTAATATTAGAATGTGTTTGGTTCTTTTCGAGTAAAAAGTACTTCTGTGCTAGAAGCTGCTGTCCCATATATGAAAGCATTGGCAAACGGGGATCCAGGGGTGGGGTACAGGACGTTTGTCTGCTTCACCACCCCAGGGATTCCGGAAACATACAGATTTATTGACAGTGTATGCAGAAATTGAACGCCTGACAAGACACTTATGAAATCCGGTGGTGATTCCAAACTTCACAATTCAGGCTTTTCACTTCACACTTCATGTAATGTAGTATGAAGTTTCAAGTGTGCAGTGTACAATTTAAATTTCTAACTTCAGTCTTCAAACCTCATAGATAATATGTTTGAAGTATGAGTTAGAAATTCAGACAACACACGCCATACTACAAAGATAAAAATAATGTTTGAAATAGGAAATTTGTAATTCCAAATCAAACATTGTGTATTTTCAGTCTACGAAAAAATGACTGTGAATTCAAGACTTCATATTGCACATTTCAAACTTCACATTTTATAGACTTAAAGTTTGTTGTGTGAAATGTAAAGTATACAGCTTGAAGTTAAAATTCTGGCCTTGACATTTTGAAGCCTGAGGTATGAAATTTTAAGTGTGAACTTCAGACTTCCAATATATTACATACGGTGCGTGAAGTATATGGGATGAATATCTTACTTTAAACTTCAAATTTCACACCTTTAACATCTAATCTATGAAGTGTAAAATATGATGTTTGGAAGTCACCATAATCCTTTCGTAGACTGAAAATACTTGATGTTTGATGCGATGTTTGATTATATACGCACTAGAACAAAGACGCTATATATAACTAATACGAAACATCTTTTAACAACTCGTTGCCTCCTTCTTATCCAAGTTTTATTAAATGACCAAATTACAGTACTGTATGTTGTTATGTTTTCAATAATCATTTTACACTTTTAGCCTCAGTATCATTGACCTTGGCTTCATTAACAACAAAAGCAATCTCAAGCGATGTATCCGTATAGGTTAACTATTGGCCAAAAATAATTATTATACCAAATTCCTAGGTAATATGACATTCTCGAATTGCTGACGCCCGCCATAACACCTCTCGTGTAATCCTTCAACCTAGACTTAGAAACAGCGGTTTCAATCAGAAACTCGGATAATCAACCGCAAATTATAGTAAACTAACAATGCTATATGATAACTATGGAAATGTCTGATTAACGTGACCAACCTTCCATGTCCAAAACTATGTCTCGCCACCATGACAAAGTCCCGTCCTCTTTCTTCTTTCTATTGCTCCCATCAGGGCTTAAAAACGCCGGTTTGTACAGGCGAAATATGTCCTCTGCCGTTAATGGTTGGTCTGTGTGTATGAAGAATGAACTCATGGTGTCACAATGTGACTGGATAGCTTGCAAAACACCTAAGGATTCGAGGCCCTCTGTAAATCTAAAAGCATAAGACCATAGAAGAGGTTTATCTTCAGTTTCTCTTAGTTTTACCTTTGGCCACAATAGCCCGACAATAAAGTACAATTAAAAAGAAGCGAAATCAGAGCAAAATGGTATTTTGAATCGTTTTCTTTTAAAATGCCGGGTCAACGTTCAGGGTGACGGTCACAAGGTCCTTTTACGGATAAAAATGAGTTTGGCACAAGGAAAATGAAAGCACTGCCTCTTATCATATATGGTTTACAGGTTATGAACCATGACGGACATACAGAAATACGAGTGCGGTTTAATGTCCCCTCGCTTTCGGTGAAGACGGATAACAAAATAATCACATTAAAAGATCACCTTATCGTGCATTACATCATACATCCTACTGTGTATATAACCCTGTGATACTATGTAAAGTTAACAGTTGTGTCTTTTCAACTCTCTTTTGTGCTTACAATACTTACTGTGCATATGCAGGCTTCATGTTGTCAATAACCAGGTACTGGCACAACGCCTTCACCAGCTCGTTTTTTCTGTCCGGATTTACAGCTATCGAGGCATTCCCGGATACACGTATGAGGCACTCCAGTGGTTCTATGTTATCAAAAAATTCTAAAGCATTTGTTGACGCAGCAATCTGGAATATGTAAGAAAATTACAAATGACATGTATGATCACATTAAGGTCGAACTTTGAGTAGTTACCTAAATATTGAGGTATTGAGCATCTAGTGAGCATTTTATGTCACAATGAGACACAAACATTCAGCCAGTCCTGGGCTCAAACCCGGGACGTGTCGATTACTTTAGGCAAGTACTCTACCGACTGAGCTTACAGGGACGATAGTTTCTCAAACAGTGTTCAAGTTCATATCTTGGCATACACCCCTGGTAAACATGGTCTTTGTCCTCAATGTTCGGTATTGCAGCCATTGTCCCTTTATGGGCGCCATTGTCGCAAGGCGCTCGCTTTCTGGGAAAGTTATCTACCGACTGAACTAACCGGGCAGCTTTCAACTATGTACAAGTTTCGATCGTGACATTTATAAAGTAGATTGCAACAAACTAGTTCATAAATAGTTCTGTATAAATAATGCTACACAATTGAATGATAAACCTAGGTATTCGAGTGTTTGATTATAACTTCGTTTTTCATCTGTTGAAAGTAAATAAATTGAAACTTAAAAGTTGATGATTTGGTTGTTTCCTCTCTGGTTCATTTTAATACGTTCTAAATGGCGACTTGATTGCAATCACACCTATCCATGAAGCTCAAAGTGACAAACAGTTTACAAACAGCAATTTTATAAAGTTATTTAAGTTATTGAAAAATGTTATCTCCAGTCAATTTTCGTCACTAAATCACACCTTTGTTGTAGTTGTGTTTTAATTGTCATCGTTTTAATTGGATAGTTATAAGAAGTACGTTATATCATTATTGAATAAGAACTGGTTTGTCAAATCATTACATCTTTCTTCTTATTTCAATGAAAATGAAGAGAAAAGAAATGTGACATAAAACCTTCATTTTTATAAATGCAGCCCTTCATCTTGTATAATTAAGTCATGTAAAGATAATAGACCCCGGTTAGTTCATAAATAGTACGGAAAGAACATACCACTTCTAAATGTTGATGTAGTTCCTTCTGTTCATAGGGGATATTCAATTATTAGGAGTTGTGTTGTTAATTATTGCTTTTCGATTTCAAATAGCTTTTGAATTGGTTTATGTTTGCGCCTTTAAACGTTTGAATGCCAACATAAGCGCGCATTAGTTCTACTGAAAGTCGGTAAAATAAGTCAAAAACAAACACATTTTGATTATTGCATTTTACTAGTGCTAATGATTAACCATTATTGACTTCGGACATCTATATGTAAGTGATGGTAGCCTAATTTGGTGCATGTTTTAAATTTAACGGTACCTTCTGTAGTTGACTGCGAATGTCCTCCTCTCCGACATTGCTTATGTCCGCGCTGACACTATCAATCCCTTTCGCTACTGCTTCATACATGAATGGATTCAGGAAGTTTGGAGTAGGACCTCTGTGCACCAACATATAGGCCAGCATTTTACCGGCAATTTTATACATGCCCTTTTCTAACGCTAGAATATAGAAAAATAAACCACTTATATTTTTTAATCTTAAAACAACAACATACATCATATAGCTTTTTATAGATTTGTTCTCTATGCATAATTCCTCGTTTACATTTACCAAGCGATAATTTCGTCTATGATGTTTCGTACGATTTTTCAGGAGAAATGAATTTGAATACTGCGTTGGCTAAAGTAATTAATAATGGCAAATATGACCGAGGAAAATACCCTAGGGTATCTGCACGGCCAACACAAGGCCACTGTACGCCCAATATATGTACGCCGTCAGACCGCTCTATCGCCTACGGCGCACCTTATTTCTACAGCGAACCTAGAAACTTAGCACATACAACTTCGTATTATAATTATGAAGTGTGAAGTATGAAGTGTGAAGTGTGATTTGTGGAGTGTTAAGTGTACAGTATGAAGTTTGAAGTATCAAGCGTCAAGTATGAAGTTTGAAGTCATAGATAATGTATTTGAAGTGTAAAGTTTGAAATGGCAATATGCCAAGTATCTTTTGTTTATTTCACTTTTTTATATCGACTTGTTACACCGGTTACAAAAGGTTTGAATTGATTTGTATGATATTGCATGCTGCCATCCAATGGCAAGAGGAGCTGTTTTAATAATGACTGAGAAGACTTTGGAACCTCATTCATCCGCATGACCAATAGAAATCAATTGATAACATATTTACACCAATTACCATCCGAAATCTAACAGAACCTCCAGAACACATACATCTGGATTATATATTTGAAGAGTGAATAATTTCAAACTTTAACCTTCACATTTCATACTTCACACTTCATACTTCAAAGTTCACACTTCAAACTTCACAGTTCAAATTCACACTCTACACTTCAAACTTCACACTTAATACTTTACACTTCATAGTTTATACTTCATACTTTAAACTTCACAAGAGCACTTCAAACTTCACACTTCATACTTAATATTTGATATTTCACACTTGATACTTCAAATTTCACACTTCACACTTTGAAGTTTTGAAGTTACGACCGCTCTTATCGTATCTTATGGCACAATCAATCAATCAATATATATATCTATTTGCTTCATTTCATTTATTGTAAGGTCTGTGGTTTCCCTGCGAGAATAAACGAACACTTTTCAATGACCTAATTTGTGAAAAATGCAAACCTGGAGCGTGTAGGTTAAGCTGCCTTGAACCCTCTTTTCCACAAAATATTGGATGTTGGCTGATGGCTTTTTTTAACAACCTCATGAACTCCCTTGTCAGACCTCCATCGTCAATGCCATCCTCGCCACAAAATATCACGTTCAGTTCAGCATGTGGATCAAATGTTCTTCGTTGAAAGCCACGTAGGGCACCCTCAATAACATTTTGTCGTGTGACGTTTATCATATTTTTTTTCTTCGTCCGATCCACGACAGCATTTAGTTGCTGAAGAATTTCCTCTTTACTTTTCCGGGTTTCACTGTGAATCATATGTAAGCAAATAAATAACTCTGGTTCGTGTTGTATTTCGTAATACATCTATTTGTTTTGAAGTTGAATGACAAATTAAATGAATAACTAGGTTTTATAGTAAACTTAAGTTTACTGGTTTCTAGTATCTTAATAACAAAGCAATACACAAAATAACTATTTTTAAAAAGAAATGAGCATGGAAACATATTAAATGAAGAGACACATAAAAGAAATAAACATTACGGCGCTTAGGTATTTGTCCTAATGATGTGGCTTGTAACTATGAACGACTTCTCCAACTTTGAAGAACATTTCCTAGGGAAGAATTTACAAAAGTGTTTCGGTAGATATAGGAAGATGTTAAAGTGTTTGCACGCAGACGATGACTAGATTGAGATTACTATGACAATACCTCGATTCTTTCTTTGATAACGGTGAGCTAATACGATGTTGAAGTAACGCTGAAATTATTAATTACTTTTTCGATCAACTGGTCAACTGTCCTATAAATATATATACTTAATCATTCAACATGTAACAAGAGTGCCAAGATGGCCCTGTATCGATCACCTGGATATGTTAAGAGTATTAACCTGAACAAGTCTATGTGAAATTAGTGATTTCCAGCGTTTGGCCTTATTTACCCCAGGGCTATGGTTTGAACTGTATAGGTAGAAAAACAATTCAATGAAGCTACATATAATATATCAGAGGCCTTCAGATTCTACATTCAGATAAGAATTTTTTTTAAAGCTCCTTATACAAGTGTTTTGTAAAACAAGTGACTCCCAGGAATTTTTATAAAAAAGGGGCTATAAATTGAACAATAGTGGTACAGGTCCGTTTATTCGAGCTTCATTTTAGTTATCCTAGGCCTTGGCCTTTTAATTTTAGTCAAGAAATTTCTTAAAAATGTCCACATACACGTCAATTTTTAATATGTTATCCCAGGGAGGTGGCCATTTTAACCACATGGTGTTAATATGAACAATCTTTGTAGCGGTCTACTAGATGACGCTACATGCACATACGAAGTATCAGAGGACATACTACGGTCGACAGACTATAGACGACAGATTGACAATGGACAACATAATACAATTGACAGACTACGGACGACAGAAGACAAATAAACTTGAGCCTTGGCTAGGTTGATCTAAAAATATCTTACCCTTCAGGACCGGATACAGTAAAAGGAACCCCGGCGATTTCTATGAGGCTAGCTTCTATAGCTGTTTGGAGGTCGTCATCGTCGCTGCTAGACTCAACAAGACTTACTTGTGCCGTATGTAGCCTGTGACGGAGATATACTTTGTTATATTGACTTAAACACAACACTGTTAAACCAGTAACAAGATGACACTAAATTGCTCAATGCCCTCAAATTCTTTTACACATATAACACACTCGTTTGGTTTTGTTTGAACACAACATAGCAAAACAGAAGCTTAATATTATAGGACTAATCAATGTAAGTGAAAGCGCAATGCTTCACTGGGGTTCTCTTCACCACATACACAATCTAAGATGTAAACAATAATGCCATATTAAGTAAAAATTAATTTATTTTGTTTTACCACACATCAATACGACTGGGTCATATGTGCCTAACATTCAATTCTAAGTTATTTGTTATAGCTGTGTGTGGTAAGCTACACATACGACATTCGGAGTGGAACAAACTTTAAATGTTGAATGTCCAATGTCGCGATATAACGAGATTCAAATTCAATGACAGTTTTTCGGTCACCGAACCGGAGTAGAACGATGAAAAATATTCTGTTAAGATGTGGAAGAACATTTAAATGTCGAATGTGGAGCTAACTTCACAAAGCTATTTGTTATGGTGATACAAGGTTTGTGCAAGTTTGATGAAAATTAATAGATAAGTGTGTTCTCAAGTGTGGCCACTAGGTAGATTAGAAAATATTGAACATAAGTCACAAACAGCTGATCCAGACTTTTATGTAAAGGAACTTAGACGGCCGTCAAAATATATTTGTATAATGTTCTTCTTTTATATCGATGAGCGACAGACAGCAGCAACGTTAAATGTCGCACAACCACTGCATATCGCACTTGACGTTATATGTCGCAAGGCTGGCGTTGAATGTCGCAACAAACGCTTAATGTCGCAAAACATTCTAACGTTAATTGTCGCAAAAAAATTGTAATTGCTATTTGTCGCAATATCAACGATAAATGCCGCACTCCTTTATAAACACTCTTTTGAAGTACTACTGTTTTACAAAGTACAAATTACAAAGTTTTATCTGACACTGCCCTTTCTTGTTTAGTTATGGCTCCAATCTCCCATGCAGAGTTGTCGTTCCTTACACTCACAATACACTAATGTAATGATAGCCGATAGTGTAAAGAGTGTTATGGCTCCTGAAGTAGTCATTTGTTTGCGACGTCACCCTTGCAACATATAACGTCACGTGCGACATATATACATATTAGATATGCGCTCTCGTACTATCGATACGGATTCGCACACTTACCAGAAGGAATCTCACACAAGCGATATGCTATTTCTTACTATTATACCAAGGATATGGATTCACTCACTAACGATATTGACAAGCTTTATGAATCCTCGTACAAGATTACGTAAATGACTCGCACACTAGTAATAGTGATAGTAGTTCATCAAAAAAAATGACTAATGGAATACAATACATGGAATATGGCATAAACTCCAGAGACAATTTATTTTGTAAACACATGTACACAGAACTACAGCCTGTCTCACACAGAACACACGGCTTATACGGTTGGCCACCCGTGTAAACCGTACATACAACCGAACCAACCGTGGCCTTATCCGAGTTACACTCGGGCCATTCGAGTGTATCCGTGAAAGCCGTGTATGATTTTTAAAACTTTTAAAAAACTGGCACGGGTGCCATGTCCGTGTATGATCGTATTAGCGATCGTACAAGACCGTGAGAGACCGTGTGAGACCGTACGAGACCGTATATACAACCGCACATGAAGTCCACTCCACTCAACCGTGTCAATATCGTATGGAATCGTGTGAAACCGTTCCCAAGTCCTACATCCAACACCCGGATTAACACTCGAATGTCACACGATCACCGTACGATTCACACGAGTGTACACACGGTTTTATACGATCGCCATACGACCAATACGGTTTCATACGATCGCCATACGACCAATACGGTTTCATACGATCGCCATACGACCAATACGGTTCAAGTACGAATTATACATGGAATTTATGAAGCCAAGCCATCAAAACGAGTCAATTTGTATCAAAACATACACGAATGTGTGATAATTCGAGCATAACTCGAACAAAAGTCGGTGGGACCGTATGTAAACCCTGTAAATGTCCAGTTAATCGAGTAAAAGTCGTGTTTAATCGTACTAGGCCGTAACAGACCGTACTAGACCGCACTTGGAACCGTACAACAATCGTATGAAAATCGTTTGCAAATCGTGTTCAAACCGTGACGAACCTTGCTTGACCGAGCTTTGTTCGTACATACTCGTGCTACATTCGAGTCTAAATCGTACTAACTCATCCCCAGGCACGGTTGGAGCTCAATACTCGTACCAGTCAACCCGTGTATAACCGAGTATACCGTATTGGAACCGTGTGCCCAACCGTGTTCTGTGTGAGACAGGCTTACACTGTGGCATTACGTTATAACATGCACAATTTTCTTTATTTTTTTAAAATTGTAAATGCACCTGTTATAACCGAATGTTTATCCCTGTGTATGTGTTCTATGAATAGCGACATATTGAAACATAATAGTCTCTCTCGTCACACTTTGTATAAGCTATTACTGGAATGAAAAGGGTAACTGATACGGGAAAAATTACATGTATTTTGTTGACATTTTTTAACCCTTATAACAGTGTATACATGTAACGCTTTAACCTTCCTTTACTTATACCTTGGACGCTTATACCATATTAATTCCATCTATATTATACTAGCTATAAAATGTAGCATTAACCAGGGATTAATGTTTTAACACCCAGGCCCCGCTATCCATACAATTCGTCTAATACTAAAAGGCGACACATATATATCACAGAACAGGCATGGGTTGAGATACAACCGAGGCGGCGGTGTCCTGCTCACACTGTCTTTGAAAAATCTATTCACCCGTTCAAGGTTGTATCGCGACAAATGATTTTGTTTCGAACCCAAAAATAATATTCGAAATCGCCTGTGGTAGTTCTACATGGTGGTTTTGATGAACATGTGCGAGTCCTTTTTATTAGTATGAAATGCATATAGCTTGTGAGTCCATATCGTTAGTGTGTAAATCCATATTGTAGGTGGAGAGTGCATATCGCGTGTCTAAGAGTCCTTATCGTAAGTGTGCGGATTCATTTAGATAGTAGGAGAGTGCATATTTGTTGTGTATATGTTTCGCAATTGACGTTATATGTCGCAAGGCTGATGCTAAATGTCGCAAACAAATGACTAGTTCAGGAGCCATAACTAATAGAACAGAACTACATGAAAGAATAGAGTCAGATGAAACATTTTAATTTGTACATTGTTGAACAGTTATACTACAAAAGACTGCTTATTAAGGAGTGAGACATTTAGTATTGATGTTGCAACATATAGCGGCAGTCCAATTTTTTGCGACATTTTGCGTTACAGATGCGACATTTAACAATAGTATGTTTTGCAAAATTAATCGTTTGTTGCGACATTTAACGTCAGCCTTGCGACATATAACGACAAGTGCGACATTAAACGTTGCTACACAGATATCAGGGGAAAAACAAAAATAAATCATGAGCATGTTGTGCTCTACTAAGCTAATGCTAATGTCACACATTTAAAAATCATTTTATATAAACAAAAGCCCGCGAGAATCACTTGAGGTTGAGTGACTTATAACATAGAGCTAAGCTTTGCAATAAAACTAAAGGAAATTTAAGAAATTAACGAATTACTGCACATGTATAGGACCGAGGTGACAGTTATGGTGGAAAATGATTTTTGTAAACTTACATGGTATTAGCGATACTTTGACATGGTGAAGACCAAAGAAAAGACGATGATTCTAAACTTACCGTTCACGCCAAGAATGTGTACAAGGGCCTAGTGGTCTAAATGGGTTGGATCTTGACAATCGATTAATGTGCCTTGGGTGGAAAGTAACCTTTAAACAAATAAAACAAATAGTTTACAAACTAAATGTAATATTGCAAGCAAAACGAAATTTCCCTTCACAACAAAGACCTGTGACCTTTAAGTGTAACCGTTACATTGTTTGTATGTCACATGTCGCTTCATCAGGGTGAACATATGTGCCCATTAACTATAGAATACTATGGTGGTTAAGATGTGAGACGGACAAGGAACAGTCCTACCAAACAGTTCATTTTTACCTTCGTTTTCTTAGTGTGAATTTGACCTTCGAGGTAAAGGCATATGCCTTGTGTGCCTATGTCACGTTATCATGATGAACATGTTTGCTCAGTAACTTTCTATGACCTAAACATTTGATATATAGACCAGTGTATTTCTTCTATTGTCTAGTGTTATTTGTTTATATATTTAATCATAAGAAACAGCAATTGGTAAAAAAATGTTTTCAAAATATTGAAGGTTTTCCGGTGTTAGCCTTTGTATTATTTTCTATCCGATGTTGATGGATTAACGAGGTACCTTTTGTGTGCATAAAATTACATTCCTCCTTTGTAAACTATAACTTAGTTTACCCAAAGAAGATTTAGTGAGCTTCCAGCAGTATGCCAAGAGACGTTGCGATACCTGTGCAATACCTCTCTTTAATTGGTGGTATATGACTACAAATGCAAAATCATATCAGGCAATTTAAAATGTATATTCGAGATACACAAACATAACCAAAATGTACCTCTGGAGTCCCTGAATCTATTCCAGTTTCGGCTGTTTCATCGGTTGGGTCATTGATAGGTGTTCCAGAATTTTCAGCTGTCGACTGGGTTTGGTTGATTTGACTTGTTTCTGCATCAAAGTCGTTTAATTCTGAAGTCATATTGACTCTGTTGCTAATTGGAGTCGTGTATATATATGCTTTTAAAGTTTTCAAATTACTTGATTGGTGAAGCTCTTCAAGAGTTGTGGTAGCTGGCAATGGATCACCCTTGAAATCACGTAATTCGATATTAAAGTCTTCTATATTACCTAGTTTACATTTTCCTTCTGGAAAGAATTTGTTCACGGCCGCATCCTTAACATTCGCCATAGAACACGACCGGTCAAGGGATAGCATCCTTGTTCCCCCACCATTAATTGACCGTACTTGTTTGTGGGTCTCGTCTAGAATTGTACAGTTCATCCAACCTATGTCGATTCTTCTTCGTTTTCTTAGAGCATTTTTGTTGCCGCTTGGAGGACCACGCTTTACGTTCGCTCTAATACCACTCACAGAAGAAGATGTAGAAGAGCCTGTAAAATCAAAGTTATACATGCATCACATTATCTTTATTTAATATCAAATTTATATGATATATGTATTATATAACACCATAAACACACAAGGTAGGAATACAATACATCACTTTCACTAAAAGTTATTGAGCCAAGATCATGCCGTCAAACCAATTCATCCTACCAAATACAACTCGGTAAAGAAAATCCCCACAGTCTCACGAACACTCGGGTTGAAACTTAAGTTTGGTGTCATGCAGCAGTTGTCTTAAAAGATATTTTGCCAAACAGTAGAGAACCTATTGTTCGTTGATAGAGTTGAAAGATTCTGAGAAAATGCACGAGTAATGTAAGATATAGCATGTGACATTTCTCATTTTATCACAATGAAAGATATAGCATGTGTATGAGTAGAAAACATTGTGAAAATAAAGATTATCTCTGATAGATCACTGTTACAGTTGAATTTTTTTTTTATCTCTGATAGAACACTATAACAGTTGAAAACATTGTGAGAAAATGATCTCTGATAGATCACTGTTAGAATTGAAAACACTGTGTGAAGATTATCGTTGATATAACACTGTAAGGAAGAGTTGAAAACATTGTGCGAAGATTATTTCTGATATAACACTTTAAGAGTTGAAAACTTTGTGAGAAGATTATCTTAGACATATCACTGTAACAGTGGAAAACATTGTGAGAAAAGTATCGTTGATATAACACTGTAACAATCGAAAAACATTGTGAAAACATTTTCTCTGATATAACACTTTAAGAGTTTGAAACATTGTGAGAAAATTATCGTATAATATCCACAAAAGTCATTTTCGTAGGACAATATCTATTTCCGAAAAGCTTTTATCGAAAAAAAAAACCTTCTTTGGTAAGCTGTGTATACTCTTTACTTTATGCCCGTACGTAAGTAATTTAAGAATAACTTACCTTCATACAACTATAGAAAATATTATTAACATAACACATGCTCCTATAAAATTCATCATATCAGCTCTTTGGGCAAGGATGGCAGGTTAACATTTATCCAATCATCAGCCCGCTTCTAGATTGTAAATTTATGGTGCGTTTAATTACAGGTATGCATTTTTTGTGAAATCTGCGCGACTGTTAACAAATTAGTGTAAATGCAATCCAGGTATGACAGTTGCCTTCATCCTTCCGCTGCCAACAATGTAACTAGCCGTAACTTTTTTTCTGTTCCGTTCAGAACGAACGAAACATTCGTGGGGTAGGCATTATGTTCTATGATTATATGATTGTTTCGTTCAGAGCGCAAACTTTTGTTCCGCTACTAAAGCGTTCCAATAACACACGCAATCCAATCACGTTCCGTTCAGAGTGTCAATTCATGATGTTCTTTACCGTATTCTCAAGGTGAAGGGTGACTGGGGTTTAACCTTACATCAGGTACTAAGTATAGTACTAACCTGCACAGGGGTTGGTGTTTTCCTCTGTTTTGCACCTTGCAAAAGCCATCAACGCCACTCTATCACCATACGCAAAAACATATTTTGCCAAATCCCCGTCTGACATTACAACTATAGCTTGACAGTCAATCTGAAACCGAATGAACAATTCATACCAGTTCAAGGCACACAGAGAGAACGCGGAGATGACAATATCTGCGTCAGTTTGATTGTTAAACCAAGCAGCCCACTAAAGAATACTTCAAACTCTCTGTGTCTCGGTCCAAATTTATAATAAATCTTTAATATTGACATTCGCATTTACATTCGATTAAATTCTGTTTATATTGCATGAACTGGTCGACCTTTCATGACCTTTGTGACTACCAATTACTAATTTCATACATCATATCGATTATCAGATAGCGTACATAACGTAATGTTATTATATAAACTGTCTTCACGAACAGGATAGATTAAATAGAACGTTTATCCTACGGAATAGGTGTATGTCGCCATTAGCATTTATTTTCATTAGCAAAATACCGCCAGTTCAGAATACGTTCATACCAAGTTGTGATTAGATCACCCACTCACAATTAGTCTAACTATAGGATGAATAGGAGTAGAACGTGACTGAAGATGGGCTTAAATATGCTACCTTAAAGATTATAATAATACAACAAGCTTACTCCCATTTGGGTCCAAAGTTACATGTATTAAAATCTAACACTTAAAAATCACTGCTTCACTGTTCCAACATCAGTTTTCAAATGATCATTTTGACAAAGGCCCTTAATCTTAATACGCTGGTTCTAATTTTCAGTAAGTTTTGAACCTCAGCTAGACCGTCAGGAAGTCAGTCTATCAAGTTTAAGGTGTTTATTCTGGATTAAACAAAATCTTTTTAATACAAATACTGAATGCCTTGGTTAGACTATGCATTTTTAAGACATTTTTATTAATTCAAATACAAATAATAATGTAACCTTGTATATAAAATTGAGTACAGATATAAAATTATCAGGAATATTCAGACAGGGTCTTGAACCTGCGACATCACGTAAAAGGAGTTTTCTGAGCCTCATTAGCGCAGTCGGTAGAGCCAAGGGCTGTCAATCCAGGGATCGTGAGTACGAATCCCGGCTCTGCCAACATTCTTTTTCATATTTTACAAAAATAAATGCAACATGTCTTATTTATATTTGTGGAAAATCAGCTGAAAGAATGCTGTGTGTTGCACTGGTTTGTGAAAACCAGGAAACACAAAAGTAGGTGAACCTGCCGCCGTGACATGACCGGGAAATTGTTAAAAACGACGTCAATTAATCAATCAACTCAACCATCTGAACTGCCTGGCTTCCGAAGTTACATAATTCATTTTAGATAATAGCTTCACTATTTAGGAATCACAATTCATTTTAAATAATAGCTACACTATTTAGGATTCATCAATGAACTTTAAGAAGTGTATACAAGCACCTTAGTTTTTAATCATTTAATTCATATATTTTACTACACGATTTCTCCTGGGTAGTTGATAGCGAATAAAATCTATTTCAGATTTCATTTGCCAACACGTTTGTGTTATTTTGACGTTTATTAGCGACACGAGATGACCGAGAAATTAGATGGAAACTGTCGATTCAGTTTTATAAATAAATATCCCACACTTCATCCATGTACATTGACGTTACGTTAGACCTGACACATCAGTGCATGTCAACTATCTCATTAACGGAAGAAGGGAACCAGTTCCCCACGTTTCTCAATGTTCAGATTTCGATTTCGGTTTCAATATAGGGCTGCATATATGTCTTTTACTAACCTTTTCCTCCGCCATTCTGCTGATCACCTCATGCTTAATACCTCGCCTAATTAAAAATTGTTCTAGATTCTCCATGGCCACATGAAATGTATTGCTGTGTTGACATACAAATGGCTGTTATGTATTCAAGGGAGGTAACTGTGTTATAACATTAAAACATCAATGATGAAACGGCTGTTCTGATTGGCTAAGCTAAGTTGTGGCCACAATTTAGTAAGTTGAGGCCACGACTTAGTAAATTGTGGCCACAACTTAGTAAGTCGTGGCCACAACTTAGTAAGTCGTGGCCACAACTTAGTAAGTCGTGGCCACAACTTAGTAAATTGTGGCCACAATTTAGTAAGTTGTGGCCACAACTTAGTAAGTCGTGGCCACAATTTAGTAAGTTGAGGCCACGACTTAGTAAGTTGTGGCCACAATTTAGTAAGTCGTGGCCACGACTTAGTAAGTTGTGGCCACAATTTAGTAAGTCGTGGCCACAATTTAGTAAGTCGTGGCCACAATTTAGTAAGTCGTGGCCACAATTTAGTAAGTCGTGG